>RJWJ010000984.1:0-158614 GCA_004363605.1 Indri indri | reverse complement strand
CCCGCCTCGGCCTCCCAGAGTGCTAGGATTACAGGTGTGAGCCACCGCGCCCGGCCTGAGCTCAGGAGTTTGAGACCAGCCTGAGCAAGAGCGAGACCCCATCTCTGCTAAAAAAAAAAAAATAGAAATTATCTGGACAACTAAAAATACATAGAAAAAATTAGCCGGGCATGGTGGAGCATGCCTATAGTCCCAGCTACTCGGGAGGCTGAGGCAGAAGGATCGCTTGAGCCCAGGAGTTTGAGGTTGCTGTGAGCTAGGCTGACGCCATGGCACTCACTCTAGCCAGGGCAACAGAGTGAGACTCTGTCTCAAAAAAAATAAATAAATAAAGTATAGACCATTTTTATCGTTGCAGAAGTTTCCTCTGCCCATTGCCAATTAGTTTGCACCCCCGTCTCCCAGAGGCAACTACCATTCTGATTTCTGTCACTGCAGGCTTGTTTTCTTTGTCCTTGGACTTCATACAGATGGAATCATTCTGTAGGTATTCTTTTGTGCCTGGCTTATTTTACTCAACATTTTTAAGATTCTTCTGTGTAATCGCATGTATCATAGTTCTTTTTATTGCTGAGTGATATTCAGTTTTATGAATATAATAATTTATCCATTCTTCTGATGGTGGACATTTGCGTTGTCTCCTGATTTTTATCTATTATAAGGAAGACTGTTATGAACCTCCTTGTATAAATCTTCTTATAGATAAATGTTTTGTTTCTCTTGGGTAGATAATACCTAGGAGTGGAATTGCTTATAAGAAAGTACCAAACAGTTGTCCAAAGTAATTGGACCATTGTATATATATGAGAGTTCCAGTTGCTCTACATCCTCACCAACATTTAGTTTTTCATTTTTCGTGGATTTTTTTTTTTCTTTTTTAGCCATTCTAGCACATGTAAGATGGTTTCTCATTGTGTTTTGTTTTTTTGTTTTTGAGACAGGGTCTTGCTGTGTCACCTGGGCTAGAGTGCAGTGGCCTCATCATAGCTCACTGCAATCTTAAGTTCCTAGGCTCAAGTGATTCTCCTACCTCAGCCAAGTAGCTGGGTCTACAGGTGCATGCCACCACGCCCAGCTAATTTCTCTATTTTTTTGTAGAGACAGGGTTTAGCTCTTGCTTGGGTTGGTCTCAAACTCCTGGCCTTAAGTGATCCTCCTGTCTCAACCTCCCAAAATGCTAGGATTACAGGTGTGAGCCACTGCACCCAGCCTCATTGTGGTTTTAATTTATAATTGCCCTGATGACTAATGATGTTGAGCACTTCTTCATATGCTTATTGGCCATTTCCTTATCTTCTTTTGTCTTGAATTATACATTCAAGTGTTTTGTCCATTTTTTAAATAATAGGTTTCATTTTGTAATATTTCATGGTTAAAATTCCAAATGTGCACAAAAGAGAGTACAACAAATCCTTACATGACTCTCACCCATCAACTCTGTGCCATAATTTTTCATCATTCTTTTCCACCACCCCCAATTTTCTTCACCCCCACCCCCCGCCCCAGGCAATTCTAAGGCAAATCTAGGGATATCATGTCCTTTTCCCCTTAAATACTTCAGTATTCTGTTCTACGCATTTTAAGACAATTTAAAAGAAGTGAAAATTAAGCAATTTTCTTTTATACCATGTTGACATCATCACTTGCAAATGCAAATACTTTTCCAAGTCTGTGGCTTGGTTATTTATTTTGTTTACAATAGAGTCTTTTGAAGAGCAGGAATTTTTTATCTTGAAGAAGTCCAGCTTACCAACTTTTTCTTTCATGTGTAGTGCTTTTTCTGTCCAGACCAGTGTTGTAGCCAGTGACTCTCTTCACCTGGGAAACCCGTGACATTTCAAACTCAGCATGTCTGTAACTTACCTCAAAACTATTCTTCTTTTAATAATATTAAATAAAGGTTACTATTTATTATTAAGTATCTCTTACATTGACAAGTTCTTAAATGGTTTATATATATTCTCTAATTCTTACCACAACCTGCACGGTTGATAAGCAATCCCCCTTTGCAAATGAGGAAGCCGAGGGTCAAAAAGATTAAGCCACTCACCCATGAATATGATACATTCAGTAAGTGTCAGGCAAGGGCTTGGACAGAGGTCTTTCGGGCTTTGCAACCAGTTCTTTTTCTTCTATACCCTGCTCCCTCCCCTGGACAGCATAGTGTATCTATTATCCCAGTTGTTCAAGCTAGAATCCTCAGCCAGTTTGGGTTTTTTTTTAAATATTTAATATACTTTTTATTGTGGAGTAGTTTTAGATTGTTATAGATAGAGCCACTTTTGTTTCTCCTCACCCCTGAATTCTTTTATTAGTCACCACAAGCTGTGAGTTCTACTTCTGAAATTTCTTTTGTCTGTCTAATTCTTCCCTTTGAAAGGCCCTCATCATCACCTGTAATACTGCAGAAGCCTCCTGCCACCTTCCAGTCCATCCTAAAGCAGAAATCCAGTAACTTTTAAAACTATTTACTGTAATAGCTTTATCTTGCCTCCAAGATGCATTCCATACTCTTTGGCAGAACATGGAACATGTCTGGCTCTTCCCTACTCGCTGATCTCCTGTTCTGTCTCCCTCCCTAAGACCCCTAGCTCACCCCCATTCCAGTCCCACTGAACATTCATATTAGCCAAAATACATCTGCTTGCCGCTAGCCAAAGGGTAGTCCCCCCGCCCACCCCCGACTTCTTCAATTTGTCCTTCAAAACTCAGAAACTATCTTGGGTTCTCCAAAGAGAGTTAGCTGTTCTTTCCTCCTACTTTTTATGGCTCCTAAAAGACAGAAACTTCTGCATGTTTGTGAGTTATGTTTTGTTTTGTTTTTTAGCATATCTTTGATTTTTAAATACTTGTTATCAAAATCATAGATTAGGTAGTACTAAGATTTTATATAAATAAAATGTAACAATGTCTTGCCCCATCTCTGAGTCCCACTACCAAGGATAGCCACTTTCAGCTTTACTGTTTCTAAATAAAAAATGTATTTCTGTTTTCCTTATTTTCAATTGCAGGGATCATCTCGTGACTTTCTGCTGAGGTAGATGAGTGTTTTACACCATTTCTCCAACCAGTCAGCTCCTTTTCTTTTGGTCTGATACCACTTTGTTTATGACTCTATTATAGCAAATGCCCCAAGACACACACACACCCACACACACACACACACACACACTCACTCACTCTCTCTCTCTCTCTCTCTCTCTCACACACTCACTCTCTCACTCACACAGTCCTTCATGCAAAATAACTGCTTCATATCTGAGTCCTCAGCTGTTCTGTACACTCTTGAAAGCCTCAGACTATTTCTGCTGCCACACTTGAACCCAACATAGTACCTAGCTCATAATGAAAACTGTTAGTTTTTGGAAGGTATTCCCATGCTTGCTTTTTGACTGAATAAATGAATGTTTTTCCTTACTAAACAGCTAAAAGGCTGTTTATGGAACCAAAACATTATTATTAACAAGGCTTCCAAAACTAACTGAAGAGAACCAACATCAGTGGAGTAGGCTGGGGGGAGGCTTAGAAAAAGGGAATCATTCCAGGCTCAATAGCTACAACATCAGATAGCTTTTCATATTTGGTCTTGAGTCTCATGAACGCTAAAGATGCTTGAGAGTCTACCCTGATGCCAGGAGTGACAGTATTTTCCATACTACCGAAGACCGCATAGCCTGCATGCTTGGTCCCTGCTAGAGTTGGTCGGCCAGCCACACTTTCTGGCTCAGGCTTTGCCCCTTACTCTGTAGAGTGAGAATCCATAAGCAATTTGCTCAGTACTCAACAGCATCTCCTGTCACATTGAACATAATACTCTACGCTGGATGAACACTCTTTTTAAATGTTAATTTTTTTTTTATTATGGATAGTACAATGTATAAAGTGGGCTATATCTTTGTTTTTTAGGCTTGGAGTAAATGTATATTCCATTTCTGTTTCTTTAGGCAATGGCAGCAGATAAAAGTGATGAGTGGTTTGCTAAACACAATAAACCAAAGGCTTCAGGTTAATGGAAGACATCATGTGGAACAAGCATTTGCAACTCTTGTGCAGCACCTGCGAGGCCTGATGTGTCTATTCGTGATCAATGCTCTTACCATTTGGTGGTTTCCTATGCAGGCAAGGAGACCGGAGTGGTGAAGATTTGTATATTTCAATCTTTGAAAGCTCTGATATATTTTAGAAATCAATTACCATTAATCCAGGCAGGGGAGAACTCTCGCTGTAATCTGCACTGTCACTGGAATGGCACGTTCTGTGTGTAACAAGTCACTTTCCAGACTAGGACAGCTATGTGAGACATTACCCTTGGTTGGGGATCAAGGCAGTTTTGATGAGCTGTGAATCACATAGATTTTATGAGAGCAGCTGTTCAAATAAATTCAAATCAATTGCTCTAATGGTAATACTCCCAGCACCTGATTATGATACTTTGTCTAATATCTTATTCTGGCAGGTCTTGACATTTAAAAAATTTTTAAAGAAATTTTGTTCCTTGGACCAAAAAATTTGGTTAACATCCCCACCTTGCTTGCTTTTACATTTTCAGTAGCCAGAGAAAGGATTTAATGTGTTGTGTTGTCACATGCCTGGCTCTGTGCTAGTTTCTTATACAGATGTATTTTTTTGATCTTTACAAGAAAAAACATTGTGTTAGATATCTTAAAAATGGATGAAATGGTTTCTTCAGCCTGAAAAAAAATTTTTTTTAATGTTTTCTTGTAGTTTTCTCTTTGGTTCTAGAGAACAAATAGGTTTTAATCACTGGAGACAGAATGTATTGGTATATTCATTATTAAATTTTTTTTGAAAGTATGCTTCTGAAATCAAGCTGTTAAACCAGTCTCTAAGTATCATTATTTAAAGTGGTGGTCAGGTTCAAATTTTAGAGAACAAACTGAGGAGGAGACTGGAAAGAATTGACTCAGAGGATACCAGTCCCAAAATAACGTATATAAAATTATTGTAAATCATAACTTCTGCCGTTCTCCCGTACTGGCAGGGTGGGACATGGACATTTCTGGGTGAGTTTCAGCTTACCTTCTTATAGCAGTGATCTTACCTTCACTGAAAGAAATCTTTGTCCAGCTCCACAACTTTCATTCAACTTAAGTTCCTTATCTTAGGGAAGCAATCATGTGTTTCAAAGCAAACCAAGTTTTATATGTTCCTCCTCTAGGTAATTGGTTCATTTTTTTCCCCATACGTGGGGAAATTATTATATGAACTTTGAATAATCAATAAACTTCTGTGTGTCTTTAGAATATAATATGTTAATCTCAAGTGTTCTATGAGGTAATTAATTTTTGATATTTATCTCTAGTAGTAAACTCATTCTCATGAAAAGTACCTACTTTTCCCAGTGTATTTAGTCTGCTATAATATGACCATTTAAGTTCGATATAGTAAAATAAGTGGTTTATGTAAGCACTGACTAAATAACACATATTTCCTTTTTATCTGCTTATCTTGTATTTTTAACATACTAAAATGTTTTTCTCTTAAATGCACAATTACGCATGATAGAGGGCACCAGGCATGACAGAAACTAATGCTGTTTGTCCGCCTGGAACATTTTGGCTTTATGAGATCAACCCCCTTTTATTTATTTCATTGTCTGTCATATTTTCCTTTGTTGCAATCTTTAACATTTTATTCCTTCTAAAGACATCCAGTGTACAACTTTGGCCTTTTATCAAGGAATCCAAAAGCTTGCTTCTGCAAAGTTCAGCTAGTAATTTTAAACCAAAAACCAGTAATTTTAGACTAAAAGTTATTACTTTCTCACCTCTGTGGGAGATGGTATGATCAATTAGAAAATGAGGTTCTAAGAAAGATGGTTTTGCCCAAGCTGGTGTTTTAAACAAATGAAGCTGGAAAGCTTTTCAGTTTTTCCAGAATTGTGTTTTTAGAGTAGTCAATTTGTTTTTGAAATGAGAGTTTGTGGAGTCCTAGCATAAGTTCAAATGTGCCTTGAGTTTAAATCCAGAGAGATTTAGAATGACCATGTCACCAGAGTTCTCCTAGGTTAACCTGGAGAGTTAGCTGTATGAAGTTCATGTCTGCCTGACATCTTGGTAGAATTAACAAAGCCACAGACGTTCAGTGCTCCTTTATGTGACTTTCTGCCTATCCCATCTGTCACACAGTACCAATGGGGGTTAGCAGCTAGAGTTTTCAGGAGGCCTTCAACTTGTCCACTGAAATTCATGCTAAGAGTTAATGAAATATTTCCTTTTTTGGTCCAAGAGTTCTTACCCCTACCCTAGGGGAAATCAATAGGAAACTTACTCTGTCTTTAGTGATCAATAGAGAAGTACCCTTGTCTCAGAACTCTTTATATAAGATAATAGAGTCACATGGTTCAAAAATCAAAGCAATGGCCAGGCATGGTGGCTCATGCCTGTAATCCCAGCACTTTGGGAGGCCAAGGCAAGAGGATTGCTTGCACCCAGGAATTCAAGACCAGTCCGGGCAACATAGGGAAACCCTGTCTCTATAAAAAAAATAGAAAGTAGCTGGGTGTAGTGGTGCACTCCTATAGTCCTAGCTACCTGAGAGGCTGAGGCGGAAGGATTGCTTGAGCCCATGAGTTCGAGGCTATGATTGTGCCACTGCACTCCAGCCTGGGCAATGGAGTGAGACCCTGTCTCTTTAAAAACAACAACAAAATCAAAGCAATATAAAAATGTATATATCAAAAAAAATCTTGCTTCTACCCTGTCCCCATCAATCCCATTTCCCCTACCTTCTATAGGTAACCACTTAGTAAGCAAATACAGATCTGTAACTTCTTCTTTTCTCCCTTTTCCCCACAAAATTTAACACATTTTATACACCATGACTTGTTTTGTTGATGATGGTTACTTTCTGCAGTCCTAATTATGGCAAATTTTTACTTTGGTTCTGTAATGAGTTACAGAATGGTATGGCTATATCTACAGCTCCTAAACTGCCACCATATTTTGGAACAAAATATATTAGCATTTTTACTATTAATTCACATTTAACATGAATCATGATCCTAAAAGTATGAAAATGTGTTCATAACATCCTTCACAGAGAGAACAGCATTGTGCTCCACAGCTGCGGCCCCTGAGCCCTGGGCCCTGGCCCAGTACCGATCTGTGGCCTGTTAGGAAAACGACCGCATATCACCGCCTGAGCTCTGCACCACCTCCCACCAACCCTCCGTCCGTTTTAAAATTGTCTTCAATGAAACCGGTCCCTGATACCAAAAAGGTTGGGGACTGCTGCTCTACAGTGTGGCTCTTGCCCAGTTTATACTTACACAGACTAGTGCTTTAGCCACTGTGGTGTCCTGGGTATACTCCATTCTTAAGTCATGTACTCAGTCTGCAGCAACCACCTGCAAATATGTGAACAGATCTTGAAGATACCTGGTGAGATTTGGTTTCCTTGGTCCTCTGAAGTCTTTATGGTTGTTGCTTCTATTGTTTATCGGTCCTTCATGAACTGGAGCTGACCTGATGTCTTCATGATCTATGATAATAGTTTTTAATTGAGGCAAAGTACTGGGAAGTCCCATACCACAGCAGACCTGCTTCTCTGATTAACATTTAGCACTCCATATCCCCAGCCACCAGGTACGATGGTTATGCATTGATGCCTCCATGATAATTAACACTAAAGAGGAGAAGTTGGGCTCTGACACTTTGGCACTTGTATAGGTCAAGGGGTGTGTTGTGCTCTTACAACAAATCCCACATATACATACATATTGTCCCACAAATATCCCCAAGCAGAAACCAGAGTTAGCTCTGGAGTAGTCCTAAGAAAATTTTGGTTGCTGGCCCTTAGATGAGTCTTTCTGGGGCTGGGATTTTGAAACTATCTGCTCCGTTGTTTCCCGGCTGCTGTGTTGTATCAGTTACTTCACCACATTGTCACTAAAAGCTTGGATTCCCTCAAAGATTAACTTCATTGGGCCTGTGTTCTAGTGGGGGCTTTTGGACTTGACTTTAGCTTTAGAAGACAGACCCCTTTCCCTTCTGTAGTGTTGGGGTATTAGCAAATCAAGAACCCCTGAAGAGATAAGGGGCCAGGGCCTCAGCCATCAAGAGGCTGAGTCACTGGAGAGGGGTCTTGATGTCAAATCTTGGGCATTTCCACAGCATGTTCTCCCTCACCCCCTCCTGCCAGATATCTACATATGTTCTTGGAATAGGAAGGCTAGGAACTCCACTCAAACCCAAACCCATACCAAAACCAGTTTGATGGAATTTTACCTAGAGGAGAGATGCTTTTTCTACAATTTGGACATCCTCCCAGGTCTCTCTCAGTCCCTGCATTTCTCTTTTCCAACAGCAGACAATACTTTTGCAGTTTAAGTGATTTATTGATGTCTCAGCTAACCTTCCTACCCTTTCAGCCGTCAAGATCTTTTAAGAAGGCCATTCCCTACCAGAGGAGCCAGGCTACTGCCTTGTGTCTGCCACGGTGTCATCAGCCTTCTTTTCTTCTTCAGCTCTTCCACTTTGGAAATACAGATCCTCATGGCGTCCATCTTGGACATCCCTTTGTTCTGGCTCCAAGCCTCCCACTTGGCCTTGGCTTTCACCTCTGAGACAGGAGGGGCGGGGATGTCGCAGTCGCCCTGGGTGGCCTGTTTGTAGAAGCTGTACACCAGCAGTTTCTCCTGATCACTCACGGGGCCCTTCAGCTGCTTGATAGCAGCGCAGGCCAACTCAAACTCCACTTGGCACATTGGATTAATGGAGGCTGGGCCCTTTCTAGGTAATACTTGGTGCTAGAAACCAGAGGGTTAAGAGTTAGAAACACGCGAGGCTGATTATTATTAGGTCTCTGTTAAAAGAGAAAAGGAGTGGCTTATTGAAGTACAGATTGCAAAGCAGGGGTCCAGTGGATTGGATCTGGTTGTCTCAGCTCGCACAGTGCATTTTTCTGGGAGGACTACCCATCAATGTTCCAAAGGCGACTATGATTCTGGAAAATTAAGGAGCGCTGCTGCCGTCCGAAGGAGGCAAGATGGCATGAGGAGCGTTGAGGGCGATTGTAGGGGGTGGCGGGGTGCGGCTCAAAGCGTGAGACACGAGACCCGCAGCGCGGGAGGAAGCGTCGGCGAGTGGCGCGGCAGTGCTGGTTAGTGGGCAGCCCGGGGAAGGGCATTCAGTGTGGGTGAACTGTGTACGGGGCACACTCGGGGCTACGGGGCAGGGACTAATGGATAGGACAGACTGGGACCCAGGAGGCAGGGCTCGGCAAGGGAAACGTGCAGGTAGCTGGCCAGGCGGAGCGAGGCGCGTGGCGGGGAATAGAGGATCGGGTCCCTGCCTGTTGGCTGGTCGGCGGCCTGGGACCGAGAGGGGGCGCTGTGGGCTTGGCGGGCTCGTTCGTGGGGAGTGCGCGTGCGCACAGTGGCCGACGCGGAGGGCGGGGCCTGATGCCACACCACCCGCGGTGCCGCCCGTTGTGCTGTGCCGGCCGCGCCGAGCTCGCGGCTCGGAGGGGGAGGGGCGCCCCGCGCCGCCTCCCGCGTCGCCGCCATGGACCTAGGTGGGTGTCCCGACTCCCCTGCCGGAAACCCGCGCAGGCGGCGCCACGCAACGGTGCTGCCCGGCGCGTCCCCTCCACCCCCGTCTTGCGCGCCAGTGCGGCCCGGTGCTGAAGATAACCTCCGGGGCGGGGAGGGCCTTTGGAGGGCCGGGGGTGTCTTCACAGACCGCGGGTCAAGGAGGCCGGGCTGCAGCCACGGCCCCGCCGCTCGTTGGCCCATCTGTTGCCGGCACTTTCCGCGGAAAAAAGCTGAGCGGACGTGCAGTCAGATGCCCTGAAAGCGGTCGGAGTTAGTGCACGTGCTTTGGGAAATCCTGGGCCCAGAGCACGCCTAGGGGAATCTCGGATGCCCTCACGGTCTCATTTATGGACCGTCTGCTAAGTTCTCGAGCAAGTTTCTTACCCTGGTCAGGTTTCCTCATGGACAAAGCGGTGATGATGATACTGTATCTTACTCAGTTTGGGGGTTTTCACTGAGATCACGTGTGTACAATGTCCAGTACAGTGCCTTGCGCGTAGCAGCACCCCTCATCAAACTAGCGGTTGGGAGGGGTTTCAGCAGCTGAGATGGCACTTTTCGAACTTGTGTGCGTCTTGATTCAGAATCCTCGTGGGCAAGACTTGGGAAAAGGGAGAAGAGGGAGCTGATAGTAATTGATAGCTCCTTGCCAAGGCTCCATCGCTGCTGGATATGCCTTTAAGGGGATAATACCAGGAGGTTGTTCCTGGAGAGCTGGGGGTGAGGCACCCCAAGATGTGCCAGTAATAGTAGCCTATGGAGAAATGTCCTCGTAGCCAGCCAGCTCTTCATGGTGGAATGGCAGAGCTGGAAGAGTTTGAAGCCCTCTTCTGTCCCAGCCCCACTACTTTGAGGTTGTTGACACCCTGAGCAAATTTTTGCTGAGCCTCAATGTTTCCATCTCTAAAACAGGAATAGTCCTCAAAAGGTTGTTTGGAAGATTAAAAGAAGTCTTACATGTGTACCGCTTAGCACAGTGCCTGGCATGGAGTAAGCACTGAGCAGACAAGAAGTGGGCACTCACAAGTGCTAGTTAACCATCAGTGATAAAGCACTTGGGTTTTTCCCAGCTATTAACTGCCCCTGGGACTCATTACTTTAGGCAGCATATGTACATACTTTACTGTGTCTGTCTGGTAGGCCGGTGTCGAAGACCAAACACCTGCACAGCTCAGCAGACAGTGCGATAAAATTAAATATACAGAGTCAGGAGGGAACATGTTTTGGGGCCCTGGGAGAGCAGCCTGAGCCAGAAAGAAGGTCCATAACCCACAGAGAGACCCCCCCATTAGCAACCTAACCCTCTCTGGGAGTCTCACTCACCCACTGTGAACCAAGACGGTGGCTTCACAGTGGATCGCGTGGAGTGCTGGGCCCTTGGCCTTTTGCTGCTCCTATAAATGGCGGGACAGGCAGGATATTCTTTAGTCTCTTGGAATCAGTATTTTCTCTGCTGGCTCCTGGCCTGTGGAAGTGGGGAGTATGTGCTCTTGGGGGCATGAGGGACTGAGGAAGGGGTAGCATTTGTGGGCCCTGGGGAAGGAGAGGAGTCAGGAATATTGAATAGTGAGCAGTGTTCTCTGATTTTAGTTTCTGGGCCAAAAGCAGCATACCTGATAAAGATTCGTAAGTCTTTATGTTTCTGAGCTAGGGGAAGCAAAGAACAGCGTTAGGATGCTGGTCCTGCCAACAGTGGAAAGGCTGGGGGAAACCGATGTTTATTGAGCACTTAATCGGGCTCTTTGCAGCCTGATTCTTACTGTATCTTATTTAACCTTTACAGCATCCCTGGGAGATGAGATCAGGAGGTAACAGCAGCAGCCCAGTGCCAAGGGTTGACTAGTATATATCATTTCACCCTCAAAGTCCTAATATGAAGCCTATATTATCCCCACATATGCAGCAGGGCAGCTCAGAGAAGTAATCTAAGATCACATCACTTAAATGGCTGAGCTAGGATTTAAACCTGTGTCTGACTAAACATCTCAAGATGCCTTCCTTGATAAGTCTGTGTTAATTCATAGCTCACTGAAGGCAGTACTGTTTGTATCTACCCCCTGGTTTCTCCCACAGAACCAGGGCCATTAGTAGCTTATCCTTGCCTGGCAGAAGCTGTGGGGTGGACTATTTGCCTGAAGGGTAGAATGTTTGAAACCTGTTCGCCAGGCTAGAAAACAGGAAAGGCAGGGCTTGTCTGATTGTTCCTGTGCCTGTTACCCTGCAGCTGTGCCCCTTAGTCTGTATCCTTGCTGAGAAGCTCAGTTGTGTCCTACAATACATACTGGGTGACCCCTGTAGTTTGGTACTGTCCTTGTGCTGTCTCTCTTTCTAAACCCTTCTCCCCAGATCCTCCAATGGCCCTTTCTTTGCTGGAGGGTCTAGCTCAGCAGTCCAGCTTTCCCTTTTCACACTTCCTGAAGGATTTCATTGATGTCCTTGTTCCAGTGATCCTCCTTGGGCAGATAGCTTCCAGAATCTCATTTCAGGGCTGACTTTCCCCCTGAGTTTCAACCCTGCGTTTCCATTGCTGGAGGACATCTCTACCTTCATGTTCTATCTGACTCCAAATAACCGAAACTGAACCTGACTGACCTCAAACTTGTTGTGATTCTTGTGTTCCCTATTTCTAGTGATACCCATCCACCCAGTTCCAAGGCTAGGGAGCTTGGAAGTCATTTTTTATTCCTCAGTTAAGTTCTTTTGACTCCAGCTCTGCAATGGCTCTTGTAATCATCCCTTCTTCCTCCTCTCCCACTGATGTCATTTAAAACCCTTGTTACCTCTCACCCTGATAATGACAGCCAGCCTACTAACTGCTGTCTCTCCCTCTGACCTCTGCTTACCACTTTGAAAAATTTTCACGACACTCTATCTTATTTGCCTTTTGTCTGTGCAGGACCCTTGAACATCTGTGAAGAAATGACTATTCTGCATGGGGGCTTCTTGCTGGCTGAGCAGCTGTTCCACCCCAAAGCATTGGCAGAATTGACAAAGTCTGACTGGGAGCACGTTGGGCGGCCCATCGTGGAGGCCTTGAGGGAGATCTCCTCAGCCACAGCACATGCCCAGTCCTTTGCCTGGAAGAAGAAAGCTCTGATCATCATCTGGGCCAAGGTTCTTCAGCCTTGCCCTGTTACCCCTTCTGACACTGAAACTCGGTGGCAGGAAGATGTGTTCTTCTCAGTAGGCAACATGATCCCTACGATCAACCACACAGTCCTTTTTGAGCTGCTCAAGTCCCTGGAAGCTTCTGGACTCTTTATTCAGCTCCTGATGGCTCTGCCCACCACCATCTGCCGCACAGAACTAGAGCGCTTTTTGGAGCACATGACTATTAACACTTCTTCCAAGGACGTGGCCTTCTTCCTGGATGTCTGGTGGGAAATGATGAAGCACAGGGGTGATCAGCAGGACCCCCTGCTCTCCCAGTTTAGGACAATGGCCCATAAGTACCTGCCCTCTTCGGATGAGTTCTCCCACCCTCCAAAGAGGTTCAAGTCCGACCCAGATGTGTGTCCTACCATGTCCCTGTTGGCCATGCTGCTGAATGGGCTGAAGCAAATCCAGGATAGGATCCTGGGCCCGGGAATGAAGTGCTGTGCATTGGCCAACCTGGCTGACATGCTGACTGTGTTTGCGCTGATGGAGGAGGACCCCCAGGAAGTGTCTGCAACTATATATCTGGACAAACTGGCCACAGTGATCTCTGTGTGGAATTCGGACACCCAGAACCCATACCACCAACAGGCGCTGGCCGAGAAGGTAAAGGAGGCAGAACGGGATGTCAACCTGACCTCACTGGCCAAACTCCCGAGTGAGACCATTTTCGTGGGGTTTGAGTTCATGCACAGCCTGCTGCGGGAGTGGGGGGAGGAGCTGCAGGCCATGCTCAACAGCAGCGAGGGGACAAATTATGATAGCTTCCGGTTGTGTGACAGTCTGACTTCCTTCAGCCAGAACTCGAAGCTCTACCTGGATACCACCAGCTTGTCCAAGGAGGAGAGGCAGGTGGTCTCTGAGCTGGCAGAGTGTGTCAGGGACTTCCTGAGGAAAACGAGCAGGGTCCTGAAGAACAAGGGCTTTGAGGACATCACTGCCTCCATTGCCATGGCCATTATTGAACAGAAGATGGACCGGCATATGGAAATGTGCTACATTTTTGCTTCTGAGAAGAAATGGGCCTTCTCAGACGAGTGGGTAGCCTGCCTCGTGAACAACAGGGCTCTCTTCCGAGAGCCAGACTTGGTGTTAAGGCTACTGGAAACGGTGATGGAAGTCAGCACGACTGACAGAGCCATCCCTGAATCTCAGATCAAACAAGTGATCAACTTGATCCTGGAATGTTACGCAGACCTCTCACTGCCAGATAAAAATAAAGTCCTCTCAGGTGTCCTGCATTCCTGGGGGTGCAAGGGCCTTTCTGAAAAGTTGTTGGCTTACTTGGAGGGTTTTCAGGAAGACCTCAATACAACTTTTAACCAGCTCACACAGAGTGCCTCTGAACAGGGCTTGGCGAAAGCTGTAGCTTCCGTGGCCCGCCTGGTCATAGTGCACCCAGAAATCACAGTGAAGAAAATGTGCAGCATGGCCGTGATTAATCTCGGCACCCACAAGTTCCTGGCTCAGATTCTCACTGCCTTCCCTGCCCTCAGGTTCGTGGAAGAGCAAGGTCCAAACTCATCCAGCACTTTCATGGTGTCATGCCTCAAAGAAACTGTCTGGACCAAGTTCTCTACAGCCAAAGAAGAAAAGCAATTTTTGGAGCTCCTGAACTGCCTGATGAATCCTGTCAAGCCCCAGGGGATTCCAGTCGCTGCTCTTCTCGAGCCAGATGAGGTGCTGAAGGAATTCGTCCTGCCTTTCTTGATGCTAGATGTTGAAGAGGTAGACCTCAGTCTGAAGATCTTCATCCAGACTCTAGAAGCAAATGCGTGCTTGGAGGAATACTGGCTCCAGACCTGTTCCCCATTCCCGCTTATCTTCAGCTTGTGTCAGCTCCTGGATAGCTTCAGCAAATACTGGCAGCTCCCCAAGAAGCGGTGCCTCCCTTTGGATAGAAAGGATCTGGTGATCCATATCCTAGAGCTCCTCTGTGAGATTGTATTAGCCAATGCCGAGACCTTCTCCCCAGATACCTGGATCAAGTCCCTGTCCTGGCTCCACCGGAAGTTGGAACAGCTAGACTGGACTGTGGGCCTGAGACTGAAGAACTTCTTTGAAGGTCACTTCAAGTGTGAGGTGCCAGCCACACTTTTTGAGATCTGTAAGCTTTCTGAAGATGTGTGGACCTCCCAGGCCCACCCAGGGTATGGGCCAGGCACAGGGCTGCTCGCCTGGATGGAGTGTTGCTGCATCTCCAGGAGCATCTCTGAGCAGATGCTGTCTCTGTTAGTGGTAGATGTGGGCAATCCTGAGGAGGTCAGATTGTTCAGCAAGGGCTTTCTGGTGGCCCTGGTGCAAGTCATGCCTTGGTGCAGCCCCCAGGAGTGGCAGTACCTTCTCCAGTTGACCAGGAGACTGTTGGAGAAACAGCTCCTACACGTTCCCTATAGCCTGGAGTATATTCAGTTTGTTCCTCTGCTCAACCTGAAGCCCTTCGCCCAGCAGCTCCAACTCTCTGTACTCTTCCTGAGAGTTTTCCAGTTTCTCTGCAGCCAGAGTTGTCATAATTGGCTTCCTGTGGAAGGCTGGAGCCATGTGGTCAGACTCCTCTGTAGCAGTCTGACTAATGTCCTGGACTCAGTTAGGTTGATTCAGTCAGTTGGCCCTTGGGCCCAAGGACAAGAACAGGACCTGACCCAGGAAACCCTGTTTGTTTACACCCAGGTGTTCTGTCATGTTTTGCACATCATGGCCATGCTCCACCAAGAGGTCTGTGAACCACTCTATGTTTTGGCCTTGGAAATCCTCACCTGCTATGAGACCCTGAGCAAGACCAACCCTTCCATTAGCTCCTTGCTCCAGAAGGTAAATGAGCAGCGCTTCTTAAAATCCATTGCTGAGAACATTAGCCCTGAGGAGTGGCGCCAAACCCTGCTGCAGAAGATCAGCAACTTCTGACCTTTGTAGGTCAGAAAACAGCTGGGGTCTGTAGGGGCTGGAGCTAAGAAGCACAGACTTCACAGTTATGGGAAATTGTACACAAGATAAAAGGTATTTGTAACAAACTATAATAAAATTCTCTTTTCAGTTTCACCTTATCTCTTTGGAGTCTTTCTCAGCAGTAGCCTAGGATTAAATATGCTCAAGATCAAGTCAAGCTGGGATATATTCATAACTGGACTTCACCCTAGATTTTGGCAAATAAATCCAAAGGTGAAACCACCCAAGTGTTAAAAACATTACAGGATATGTGTGTTCTTTTACATTGAGACCCTCTTCAAGAGTCATTTCATCATTTTAATATTTTTCCTGAGGTAGCTCAGAAAGGGCAGCAACTTGGAAAAGAGATCTAGTCTAGCCCTGGTTCTGCCTCTGATTGGCCATGTGATTTGTGTGCCCAAGAGACCTGCGCAATTGTAAAACGAGAGGATTGGACCAAGATAAGCTAGGCGTTAAGGGGGTAGAATAATGACCTCAAGAAAATGGGTCCCTTCTGAATTGAGGCATGCCATACTCCTCCAGTGATCCTCCCACCTCAGCTTCCCAGGTAGCTGGGACTAGAGGTGTGCAACACCACACCCAGCTCCCGTACAGTCTTCACTCATTCACTGTACCTGGAGCAGGCTGTGCTAAGACTAGAGCTGGCAAACACAGCAGAGATGTGCTTAAAGGGTGAGTGGATTATCTTCTGCCTGCGATGGGGCTATTGTGGTTTGGATGAATGAGTGGGAACAGAGAATGGAGTGTGTAGGAGCATAAAAATGAGAGTTTAAGGTGGTGGGGTATTAAAGAACTATGAGAACTGGTTGGGGAGATGTTTTGGGAGATGAGGGAAGAGGACATGTCCTAGCACCTCCTTTATAGCCACACCCTCTTTCAAAATAGGGTGTTACTCAGGTTCCCTTCCCCACCTGAATAAAGTAGGCTTGGCTCTGTGACCAACAGTCAGGCTTCTACCCTCCCAACTCCTAATAGGATTCACTCCTGAAGAAAGGGCCTGTGACCACTGGGCTTGAACTTGGAACCTTCAACATGTTCTTGGGACCATGAGCCACAGAAACATGCTAGAGTGAGGTATGAACTAGGCCGTCTGGGAGGATGATAGCATTCACACACCCCCTCCTCCCCCACTGCCGGTTACATGGACGTAAACACAGAGCAGGAACTAGCACACAGCAGCCAGTCGGTATGGGTCACAGGACAGTTCTTACAGGTAAGCAGTATTGATGTATTTCACAAAGGAAAATAAGTTGGGAAAGATTAGTGCAATTTAATCACCATGGAGTGACTTATAAATATATACTGATATTAAAAACAAACAAAACAGTAAAAAAAAATTATTGCATTTTATGTTTTTTAAATGGCACCCATTAAAGACTGAAACAGTCAAAATTTGAGGCACTATTATAAATCATTCAGTCCTTTAAAAGTTCACGGACAATGAATTAAAAGGCACTTTAAAAATTCTAGTTTTTTAAAAAACATGGTAGCAGTCTCTGAAACCCATCCTTGTTAAGGAATGTTTAGTGTTGGCACCATCCTTGTTAAGGAATGATTAGTGCTGGCACCAGAGGATCCTATGTGCAAGTAGGGGTGAAGGCATCAGTCCACAGGACACACTCTGGCCAGGCTGCTGCCGTCCTGCTCTCCAGCCGTCTCTGGCTACATGGCAGTACACTCACATGGCAATGGGCTTTGGACCACAAGCTCTGTCTTTTCAGGAGGCTCTGGGAAAAGCGCTCCGCAGTCTAGATGAGGCACCTCACAGTTTGGAGTATAGAAGTCCATTTCCACAAAAGGACAGTGCCAAAGAGAGGGGTTACCCAGTAAATAGCTACCAAAGCTATCGTTTCACTTTGCCCCTCTAGTTTTCATGAGAGCACCCTATGCGTGTAGATATGGGGAAAGCTGGGCACGCGGGGACGTGCTAAAAAGGGACTAGTATTTGTGACTGCTTGCAACAAGCTCACAAATTTCACACTGGTCTTTTTACCAAGTCCGCCTGCAAAGGTGGTGCTGACCTCTATTGGCCTCCCTACCTACTCAAGTGCTTCGGGTTCCCAACCCTGCCTCCTACCCTGCTGCCAGTGGGACTTCTGATTGAAGTCGGTAAACATGAGAATTCAATGTTGACATGGATGAGAGGATAAGGCAAAGAACCAGTGGGTCATCTGGTAAACAACAAAAACTACCTACCCACAATGATTTTCCTAGGCCAACACCGCAAGAAGACACTACTTCAAGAGCTAAGCCATCACTTGCTTCTGCTGGCCCAGTACAGCGGGTACTGCCCTGAGTGGTTGGGAATGTGGGTGGCTGCCAATGTTAGGGCCAGGCAGGTGCCCAGACACTTAACACCCTGATCCACCAATCTCTACAGCCCGTGCTCCTAACTCCCAGAGCTCTTGAGATAAGACCCAGGGTAGATCCCTGGGCTTGCTTTAAAACCACCTTGCTGCCAGTAGAGGTCTGACAGGATCCAATAGTTGTTACTAAAAAAAAAAAAAAAAAAGTGCTTTTGCAAAAGGGGCAGGTTAGAAGAGGGAGGGAATAGGAATATTCTTTAGAAAAACTCAAATCCATCTGCTTATCAATATCCAAAAGGCTGAGCCCACCCAGAGCACAATTTGGTCCGTGGAATAATGAGTGGAGGAGGCACCCTCACTGCCTGACTTCTGGGAGCATTTAACCATCCTTTTTGGCTTGGGGAGTGTCAAAGAGCCGGGCTGCCTTCCTGCACAGCAGACAGAACCAGTAGATCTGAGGAGCGATGAGGAAGGCATTGGCCACATTGCAGAAGAAAGGAATATTGAATGGCACCTGGAGCAGGCTCAGTCCCTGCTGTCGGCCATAGGACCAGTACATGAAGGGGAAGAGAAGGATCCGACAGGAGAAGAAGGTGGCCAGTGTGAGGACTCCGTTCACCTTGTACAGAAGGGTGTGCTGCTGCTTTAGCTGCAAAAGAAGGGGAAGGAGAACACAAGGTCACCAGGAGGTATGACACTCCGCCGCTAGTCAGGGAATGACGAGCCCGAGTCCCACAACAGTAAAGGCCGAGCAGGTAAGTGTACTAATCAAGACCTAGGGTATCAAATTTCTTGACACCTAGACATTGGTCTAATTTACTGACACTTGTAGAAGACATTATTGAGCACTGTCTTATTTACTTATTTATTTTAGAGACAGGGTCTCGCTCTGTCTCCCAGGCTGGAGTGCAGTGGCACAATCATAGCTCACCGTAACCTCGAACTCCCGGGTTCAAGTGATCCTCCCACCTCAGCCTCCTGAGGAGCTGGGACCACAGGTACATACCACCATGCCTAGGACTGTCATGTTTATATATGCATAAAGCCTCATAATTTTTCCAATAATGATGTTGAATTTTGCCTACCTAAGCCACCCAGCTGGCAGGAGTACAGGAATAGTGAATTAGAGAAAAACATGTGGCCAGGGAAAAAATATAATTAACTGTATGAAACTTGGATCAAATCTACAATTTAATCCCACCGGCTGAAGTCTGTTGGAGGGTCTCCCATCCCACTCTTCCTAGCATGAAGGGATTTCTCCAAACCTGACAGTCTCCAAAGGAAAAGCACACTCCGTTCCCTCCTGTACTATTTCTGCCATTTCATACATACGTACATGAATCAGAATTCTGCCCAGTGACACAAATGGAGTGCTCAGTTCTGCTGTGAAGATGCAGCCAACAAAGAAGTCCCCAAGGTCTCCCCGGAGCCTCTGCAGATGAAAAGAGGAAAATAGGAAATAAGTAGAGATTAAGAAACCACCAGAAGGAAAATTCTAACTGGGGCTATTGAAAAGGGTAACCATGAGGGACCCTAAAGGGCAAAGGAAATGCTAAATAGGCAAGTGCAGACCCAGTTACTCCACTGCTTCCATAGCAATAGCATTTTGATGGTCCAGTCCCTCGGATCCAGAGGCAAATTCAGATAGGCTGATTGTATCATATACCAAGTTTTCTCTGAATTTTGATTACATCCAGGAAGAAACTCTGTAGCCTACTTTTGTGTATCTAACTTAGTCATGCCAAGGGTACTTAGCCTGCTCATTTCAACAAAATATGTGCCAGGGCCCTATGCTAGATGTTAGGGTCCCAAAGCAATCAAGAGACTTCTTAAAGAATTTAATGCACTCTACCACTTCTTTTTCTTTTCAAGAAAGGAGTACGGCATAGTAGAATACCAGCTCCATCACTCAGTACCACTGACTAAGTAAATTCTTAGAGCCTCAGTTTCTTCATCTACAGTATAAGGCTAATAATTTCTAATATTTAGCAAGCTATGAGATTTTAAATCAAGTGCCACCTGGCAGGCACTTGGGAATCTTGAATTTCCCCTCTGCATTCCCATTTCTCTTCCTTGTTGAGTGGGGTTTTATGGGGAAACGGATCTGGGGAAAGTTATGAGACTATTTGCTTTAAGAGTGTTTTTGTGACACCAGAATAATGCACACAGTACCTGCTGGCACTGTTAGAAAACTGTTATTTTGTATTATACTTATATTTTATGTTTTTATAATATATTGAACTAAAGACAGAATATTTGACAAATGTTAAGGAATCACGGAGGGCTGGGGCATTTCTAGAAAGAATAATGTTGGCAAGGAGGATCATGAACATTTCAGATTTCATTATTTTCCTCTACTATTTGCATGGGGGATTTAACTGCTGAAGCAGCGGGCACAGGGAGAATGGGTTCTGTATGAAAGGGAAGGAAAAGAAGGGCAATCCTCACTCCTAAGTAACGGTCAATTCACCCAGTTCAACAGGAGGAAATGAGTGACCAAGGCTGCTGGTCTATTGTCCTGGAAGGCCATACCTGTGCAACTGGCACAAGGACAAACAAAATGACTGCATGGTGCGCGATCATGAGGCGGTTTTGACTTAGAAAGTTTCTAAAAGTGGTGGAGTATCCATGGTCCTGATCTCTGGTTCGGTACCATTCACTGAGGTACATGGCGTAGGAGTCATAGATCATGTATGGAATCAAAAACCAGACATATTCTCGGGCAAGCCAGTGCCTGAAAGAAAGCATACAAATGGCCCATGAAATCATTATGGACATCAATTATGAAGGCCCAAAGCCAACGTCTTCTCAGACATGTTCCCTTCAGCTTTGTACTTAACCAGCTATTACTACTCCAAATACTTCACCATGAAGATGCTGAAACTGATAAGGAGAGTGGAGAACTCTCTCTAAATTACAGGGCAAGTTCATGAGTGTCAAAAGGCAAAAAGCAGGAATTCACTCAGCCCCATGTGTTTAAGTAGCTCGCCTGATTTAGCTACTCATTTGTAATGGACTTTCTGGCATTTTATGATAAGCTGACTTTGATACAGATACATTTATATACAACTGATTCAACTGCTCCACCAAGAAACTGGTTTGGAAGGTGCCCCAACTCTCAAATCCAATATTTCCAGTTTAGCTCCTCGGTTGCTCAATAGTTGAAGTTCACTAACTTAAACCCCTGAAACCAATGAGTTTTCTCTTGTATCTACTTGCAACCCCACTCTAGGGAGTTTCTGGTAAGCACTCCTGGCAATTTTCTTTACAATTCTATAGTTAATCCCAATTCCATTAAGAAAAATATGTCTGGAAATGAGCCTGGAGCTCAAGGACCACATAACAGTAGTTAGATACCAGGAGAGAGGCTAGGTCAAAAGACAGTTTTCCCATTTACTTGTCTAAAGGGGCTAAATCAATATTTACTGAGTCAAAATGATAGTTTCGGCTATAACGCAGAAGTCTCTACTATAGATACAATATTGTTTCCAATGATAAATAAACATTCTACAGACACTTTATGTGAAAAAAAAAAAATCTAAACTGAAATCATGGGCCAGGCACGGTGGCTTAGGCCTGTAATCCTACCACTCAGGGAGGATGAGATGGGAGAATCTCTTGAGCTCAGGAGTCCAAGATTAGCCTGAGCACAAGTGAGACACCGTTTCTACCAAAAAGAAAGAAAAAGAAAACCCATCCGGGCATGGCGGCACACACCTTTAGCCTCAGCTACTTGGGAGGCTGCGGCAGGAGGATTGCTTCAGCTCAGGAGTGGGAGGTTGCAGTGAGCTACGATGACGCCACTGCACTCTACCCAGGGCGACAGAGTGAGACTCTGTCTCAACAACAACAACAAAAAAACCAAGGCAACTGAACACCCCTCCTCACAACCCCCGACCCCTTTAAAAAAAAGAAAAAGATTAAAAAAATGTACCGTGCTGAGGATTAGATTCACACAGTCAGCAAATTTTTGTTGCGCATCCACGTGTTAGGTAAAAGACAAAATTCAGTTTTATGGTTCTCAAACGACCTGAACATCAGAATCACCCACAATGTTAAGAGCTCCACTCCCCAGAAATTCTAAATTGTATGCCTGTGGCCCTCAAATCTGTATTTTTAAATTTGTCTTAGGTGATTTCCTAAGGAAATCGACATTGGGATTGTGCTCTATATAAGGTGCCATTCAAGTTCTGTTCCTGAATGACTCCCCACTTCCCACGGCATAACGATTCCATAAGGTGAACACATGACAGCAGATATAATACCCTTGTAGGTGAATTAATTAGGCAGGTTCCATTTAGTCAAAAAGATGCAATACTTCTTTCACTTGTATCTATGGTCTCAGTCACTTTCTTAAAGAATTTCCAAGTAAAATAACTATAAAGAGCTACTAAAAGTTCAGCTGAAATATAACTGGCCTCTCCTTGAGTGGAACCCAGGGTTGTAATACTTTGCACATAGTACCAGTTCAGTAAGATCTGAAATTGTGACTCTTAGGTAGAATTCTCTGAAGATTTATTAGGATGAGATCTGGATTATAATCTTAATACCACTAGCCTGTGACTTAACTTTGTTTGTAAAACGAAGATGATAATCCCTTGTCTTACTGCTCTGACAAAGTTATTGTGAGGATTAAAAACTTTAAAGCATGAAAGTCCTTTTAAATGTAAAAAGTTTAAGTGCTTAAACTGGGCTTGGTGGCTCACGCCTATAGTCCCAGCTACTGCGGAGGCTGGGTCAGGAGGATTGCTTGAGCCCAGGAGTTTGAGACCAGCAGATCAGCCTGGATGATATATTGAGACCCCCATCTCAAACAACAAAAACAGGCTGCGTGCTGTGGCTCATGCCTGTAATCCCAGCACTTTGGGAGACCAAGGAGGGAAGATTGCTTGAAGCTAGGAGTTCAATACCAGTCTGGTAATGACAGCCTACATCTACAAAAAATAAGAAAAAACTAGCCAGGTGTGGTGGCACACTCCTATAGTCCCAGCCACTTAGGAGCACTGAGGCAAGAGGATCATATGAGCCCAGGAGCTTGACGCTATAGTGAGCTATGATTCCGCCACTATACTCCAGCCTAGGTGAAAGAGCAAGATCCTGTCTCTAAAACAAACAAAAAAATATAAGTGCTTAAATTGAGAAAACTGCCTAGAGTTGTTACTTAGCCCTTTTAGGAGTCCCTTTAGGAATCTGATGAAATCCTTAGTGCATACCACATTCTGCATATAATTTGGGGAGATGTATAGATACCCCTCCTATCTATAAATATTCATATGAATGCATAAAATGAGAAGGCATGTAATAGAAAAATATTTGGGTATACGGTATGACCCCTGAAAATCCTTTTTTAAAGATGAAATAGGTGCCTTTAGAGCATCCTTGTATATCCAATAAGAGGTGGGGGGGGTCCGAAATGTGGTATCTCTCTCTATTTTTCAGACAGAGAATCTAAGAAATAAAGATACATCAAAGGAAGAACCCAAAAACCAAACTCAAGTTTGCTACCATGGTCAAGCCACTAAAACACAGCCATTTGGAGGAGAAAACACAACCGTGGTGTTACAGAACTGTAAGTTAGTCATACTTATTAAATAGCTTTTCCTGAGCTGCATCGTGGTTGCTTGCTGCCTGCCCTCATGCTAACTCAGGCTAATGCTGTCGAGTCACATTTGTCTTAGTTTAATCTTTGCAGAAGAGGCTGGTTTCAAGTTTGATCTGGCAAATGGGGTAGTGAGGGAGCATGCTGCATGATCAGAAAATACTCAATTAAAATAAAAATTGAACCCAGCCAAGCAAATATTGTTAGCCAATCAAGGTCACTTGGCCTATCTTCTATCAGCTGCAACAAGAAAAGCAAGAAAATCACGACAGCAGGATCAAGTCCAAGTAAGACTGCGGCCCAAAGTGAGATGCCCTACTCAGGCTTCCCCCATGCTCCAGTCTCAACAGGTGAAAAGCAGGACATGACACAGCCAACACGAAAGAAGGATCAGGAGAGGCCGCTCGACCTTCCCTGCACATCTGACTGTGGTTCTTCAACTTCACTGGGAGAAAGTAAGAAGACAGGCGGGAAAAATGGTTTTTTAAAAAATAAATAAATAAAAGCACCACCACTGTCCAGGTCTAAATACTATACAAAAGCAGACCATTCTGGTCTTCACTGATGATTTGTTTCACTGAAACTGCAGACAGATGCACAGTTCCTGACCTGCCTCTGGACTGAGCTCTAATACATACACAAGTCAGTTTTCGGAAAGCATCAGAAATCTCTTCATCACCTTTAGCAAATCTAAAGGAAAAACAAGAGCAGCATTTGCAGGGAAAGGTGTGGTGGATCTGTTCCATAGAAGGACATACACTGGCCAATGAATGCTCCAGAGTGGGGACCCAGCGAGGTCGACTGATAACACCTCTAAATACTTTTACACTTACCTATCTCATAAAGAACTTGGATCAATGGACTACCACTGTCCTCTCACGACCTTAAATCAGATACAGACTCTGTTGTTCTCTCTCATTTCAGTTTACCTTCTGCTTACTTTCTCCTAAACTGGGGATACTGAAAGGAGAGGTAGCAGGAACTAATTATGGAGCCCAAGTTCTCCCATCAGCCAGCTACCTAACAGCACGTGCTGATAAAGAACTAGTGCCTGTGAGCCAATAAAATGTGGGAACTTCCGAAAAGTTCCTCAGCCCTGTGGTTTGTACTTCTTTCACCTGGCATTGGATGTTACCTGCCGTTGACCACGTCGCTGCAGGAGCGCATGATGACGACGCCCGACCCGGTGGCCAGCACAGCCTGCACTGAAGAAACCAGCCTAACGTGGGGCAGAGAGGAGAAAGAGAAAGCGCGCTCGATCCAGTCCTGTGGACTGCACAGAGCCAAACTCTTCGACCTGACTTCCCCAGGCTGCCAGTGCGGCGAGGAAAGAGGTAGGGCTGCGGACCCCCAAAGCAGCTAGCCGCTGCGGGCAGCAGGCTCGAGGGATGCATTCATTGTGCAAACACTTCCCTCCCCATCCCGACCCGCACGGGCACCCTCCGCCAGTCCCCTCTCTCTCCAGGTGAGGACGCGAAGGGTCTTCCGCAAGCTCGGGAGAAGCGACCGAGAGGAGCGAGGAAGCGAGGGAGGCAGCCCCCGCTTCCTGTCGCCCCCCTTTTCCGCCCTCAGCCGAGCGCAGGGGCGGGCGCAGGCGGGTCCCGGCGCCGAGCAGCCGGCGCGCGGCCGGGTGGGGCGGGCAGCTCCCCGGCCCTCGGCCGGCGGCCCAGCCGCGCCCAGTACCTGGTGCTGATCATCAGGCAGTCGGAGTTGGTCCATTCTGGCCGCGAGCGGCGCAGCGTCCAGGTGCAGAGCGCGAAAAGCCCTGGGAAGAAGAGTGACCCCCAGGCCAGCGTCAGCAGCATGGGTGCTTGGGGTCCGGCCGCCTCGCTCGGCGCCGCTCGGCGTGGCTCAGCTCCGCTCCGCGCGGCTCCGGCACTGGCGCGGCCCACCGGCCCCTGTTTCTACCCTCCGCCCTCCGCCCCCGCCCCCGCCTCCGCCCGGCCCGCCGCGACTCCGGCAGCCGCCGGGCGCTGGCCCCGAGCCCGCAGAGCGGCTCTCCGCGTGACCAGGCCCGGAGGCCGCGATAGGCGCGGGCCGGCCGGGCGGGGCGG
Organism: Indri indri; assembly: GCA_004363605.1. Taxonomy (NCBI): domain Eukaryota; kingdom Metazoa; phylum Chordata; class Mammalia; order Primates; family Indriidae; genus Indri; species Indri indri. The sequence goes on along the minus strand of RJWJ010000984.1, from coordinate 132,997 downwards.
GGTCTCGCCGCTGCCGCCCCTGGGCCCCGAGGGTTCCCGGGGTTCCCCCGGCCGGTTCCGCGGCGCGCGGCCGAGCGGGCTGAGTCCGCCGACGCTGGGCCCGGGACAGCTGGCTGCGGGGCCGAGGCGGGAAGGGCCGTGGGTCTCCGAGCTTCTGTTCCGTCACCGCGACGCCTCCCCCTCCCCCGCGGGCCTCCTTGTCTCCGGAGCCGGGGCCAACGGGGCGGGGTGGGGTGAGCGGCAGAGAAGGCCAGGTAGGAACCCCCACCACCGAGGTGGGCGAGCCCGCCGGGCAGGAGCATCGCCCGCGAAGGGTGCGGTGGGCATCTCTCTTCGGGGGAGGGAAGGACAGGGCCCGGGGCTGTCCCCGCCTGGCTTCATCCACCGAGCACTCTTACTTCCAAATCAGAGCCTTAAGGACTTGGTCTTTCTGTACGTCAAAGATATCTTTTCCTCGTCCCACCAACTGCTGCAGTTTCTCCAGAGGGGGAATTTCTCAGAAAGCTTTAAATCATGCCACAGAATCCAGCAGTTTCTCTCTCCATCTATATAATGAGGTGGACTACTAAGCCTGCATACTTCTCGGTGGTCCTGCCTCTTGGCTTTGGATTAAGATACTATCCAGAGGCTTCATGACTGTTTTGTTGGCAACGTGTCCTTATTTAAAAGTTCTAGGGACACGTGTCCTAAACTTGAATGGGTTGCAATCTATTTCATTATCACCAAGCACCAATCACATGGGCCAGGACAATAATTTCAGTATTATTGACTTCATTCCTCTTGACGTCTCAGCTTTGCTTTGCTTTGGTCTGTATCTTCCTCAGCTAATGTGGGGGGAAAATATACAATTCATTTATATCTTCTACAATTGAAAGGTGCTATGGGTCTCTTCAAAGCACCATCACGGAAAATACTGACCAAAGTCCCACATGGGGACTATGTCTGGAACAGCAGGGCTCAGCCTCTCTGAGCCACTATTTCCTTATTTGCGAAATGAGGAGGAGGCTGGATTACAAGCTCTTTATGGCTCTTACCGCCTAAACTCCTGTGATTCCATGAGTTTCACAAAGTGTTAGATGATTTCTGCTAGATATCAAATTACTGGCAGTTACTGATGTAGAAACAGATATGGAGTGAACACAGCTTTTGTTTGTTTCGATTTGTATTTATTTATTGAGTCTGAAAATGTTTCTTAGGTTTAAAAGATAGTTTTCCTTTAGCATTATTATAATTATTAATTAGGTCGTGATCTTTTTGAGTGAACACAGCCTTTAACATCTTCCTATGTTTTGTTAAGATGAGGGACTTAGCCAACATTAAGGTAGCAGACAGCCCAAAGAAAAGTCTGAAAGTTCATCCACTTAAGGCAACATCTCTGACTCCCAAATTCACTGCTAACAAACTTGATGAAATGAGAAAGACACTTCAATCTGGTGCCAAGGTATCTGGCAAATGCAAAGCTCTCTGTATTTTCACATTCGCTTGTGGACAAAAACTGCTATCTGGAAACTTTCCATTCTCTTCAGAAGAACAAATCTTTGTGCATTCCACTTCATATTTCCTACCCATTTATCATAGTCACTTCTAGCTTTTCCAGAGAGTGACAAGTGGTTACAAGTCCTACCTGCCTTCTGCCTTAAATGGATCAGCAACTTGCTATCCAGGTATGCTATCATTTTTAAGCGGCGAGAACCAATGTATGCCCTACACAAGCAGCTCTTCAGGCATGAAATGAAAACAAAACAACAGATATTTCACATATAGAAAACAGCAAGTAAAAGCAGTTTCCAACACCACGCTCAGGGAAGTCACCAGAATGTTTAGGTTGAATCACCATAAAGCTAACAAGCATAAACATGAACCTCTGCTTTTCAAGTAATCAAACCCCTGTCGGCGAATGATAAAGTCAAATTAAAAGCACCAAGCCTTGTTTACACGAACATCCTCTTGCCCTTGAAAAGTCTTAAATCAAATGTTTCCTTCTCCAAGCTTTCTATGTCTCTTCCAGACAGATTTATAAATTCATTTTCCAGCCTGAGTTTGCATTTGCATAGTGAGCATGTTGTTTTTTATTTGCATGTATGTGTTTCCACCAGATTATTAGCTCTTTGAAACAAGGACTGTGTCTTTTCATTTTGTATCCCAAGTTAGGCCTGGTGCATTGCAAGGGCTCAATAAATGTCTGATACTTTTTAAAGATAATGTCTACTGAGTACTTACTATATACTAGGCACTATACCAAACATTTTGTATGTATTGTTTCATTAAATCCTCACAACAAATTTGTTATCCTTACCGTGTCCATGTATTTGCATGTGTGTGTGTGTCAGCAAAATGAGACTCAGACCAGTGCAATTAAAAAATTGGGATTTGAACTCAGTACTTTCTGCCTTCACATCAATGTGCTTAATGATATACTGCTTTCAAACTTGATAAGCAGAGAGAAAGTAATAATTTTTCACAATATAGTTTCTCATTAATAACCACTGTTCCCAATTGTTTACTCATAAATATACATGTGTAGAGTGGAGTTTATGGGCTCTGATGCTGCTATTGATACCATTTTATATATATATGTAACTTTATAATTTTTCCAAGCACTTTTGCATGTATCACTTGGTTCTCAAAATAATCCAGTGAGAAGGGCCGATCATATTATTGTTTTCATTTTATAGATGAAGAAACCTAAGTGCAGAATGGTAAACTAACTTGCCACCCTATAAAGTGACAGAACCCAGGACTCCTGATTCATGTTCCAGGGTGATTTCAACTACTTCATGCTGTAGGGGTGGGATTTGGGGAGTTTGTAATTATGCTTCCTGTGTGGATTTCAAGAGTGAAGTTTGGGTTACTAGATGCCAAGATAAGACTTATTTACCAAATTCAGAGTCTCACCCCTTGAACAGGAAATTTATAAAGCTCCCAGTTTTGGAGGGCTGTGGAGGGATTCTGCTGCCACTAAGGTATGTGATCCTGCTTTTTGGCCTCCTCTCCCGCATTACTCTAGACCCCACTCTGGATCCCATTACGGTATAGGATACAGGGAGTTTCCCCATGTCTATTCCCTGGTTTCTTCAGCCTTAAATTGAAAATACCATATTTACTTGTAAATTACTTTAAGAATTCTCAAGTGAATGCAATTAAGATGTGTGATACGTAGACTACTATCCTTGATCAAGGACATTTTCTTCCTACTCAGGAAAATGCATCTACAGGAAAATCAATTGAGAGTCACACATGAAACATCTTCATATTGAGCTCCGGAGTTGAAAGAGAAGTTGGAGGTCTCCAACCACTCATCTACTTTATTTTTATTTATTTATTTTTGTCAAGTTTCCACACACAGCATGGACATTCATCTACTTTAAAAATGCTAACAGACAAAAATAATGAAACTCTATTCTGAAACAAAATGTATTTTAGAACCACACTTCATTTCTGCACTAGGGACAGTTGAAGCAGAGACACAGCAGGAAGAACAAAAGGAGAAGTGAAGTGATAGGAAGAGACACGGAGAGAAAGATACAGCACAGGAAGATGATCCAATCAGAAGAGACTAAAATAGACAGTTACAGGGAAAAACCAAGATACACTTTTAAACACAGGAAAATAGATATAGAGATGCAAATCCAGTGATTGGCAGATCATAACAACTGAACAAGAGGAAAAGGACTGTAAGACATAGGGAAAGAAGGAATGAGTCATGCAAAAAGAAAGAAAGTGACAGCCTTTTAAGGAACTTCATTCCATTTCAGCTAGCACAATAAAAACCATATTGCATTTGAAGAAATAAGGTACAAATAAGAAGGTGATTCCTCTGAGGACTGAGAGTGTGGCCAGAAAGAAGTTAATCACCCTCCTCTTAATGTCTCCTTCACTTTGTTTGCCTGATCACTACAGCCTTGCACTGATACATGTGTGTCTGTATGTGTGTATGTGTATGTGTATGTTTCCCCAGTAGACCTTAATGGTAGGGACTGTCTTTTGGGGAGGGAGCCATGGCATACAGCATTGGGGTTGGGACCAGAGAACCTGAGTTCCAGAGCTTATGGCTCTGCTACCCATAAACTGTGTGTTATGGAGAAAATAACAACCTCCCCTGTAAAATTGGGATTCCACCTACTTCATAGGGTGGCTAGGAGAATTAGGTGAGTGGTATTTTCAAAAATACATGCTAAACTATGTGCTGGGCACCGGCAAGGGATTATTGTTCTATACCTTGGATCTCCACAGCACAGTTCCCTGCTGTTAAACTTCTCAGTAAGCACCTATTGGATTTAAGATGCCCTAGGCTGGCCTTAGCCAGACTCCATGCTGTACATTCCTCAATTTTATCCTGGACTTTCTGCAAATGCAAACTGTGACTCTAAGAAGCACAGTCACACCCCAAGCACGTGGTTTCTACAAACAGTGACCACAGCTGCACACCACAGGGAAGTCTTTGCTCTTGTACACAATGGTAATGATCCTTGTCAATAAAAACCATAATTTATACAAAGAACTGATTATATAGTGCTTGCTTTGGGGTATTGCTTTGTATTTTTCAAAGTACTTTCACATACACATTTCTTTTGCTATAAATGCAAAAATTAGCTTGTTTGCAGATATTCACACCCCTAAAAGTAAGCATTTCTAAACACAGGTTGAAAAAATATTCAAGGACATTGAACCATTAAGGAAATTACCTTTGAAATGAATTAGGAGGAACCAGCAAATCCCTGTGCAATAATTTTCAGTGGCTTTATGTCTCATAAGTAATTCCATAAAAGATTTATTTTATTTTGCTTACTCAAGTCAGATGAATTTTTTTTTTAGTTTTCTGATCATAAAAGTGATACATTAAAAAGCAAAACATGCCTACTATGGAATAATCAAAAATAATGCCATCACTGAGAGATAGTACTGTTAATATTTTGGTAGAATTCTTCCCAGTCCTCTTATATGCATTTGTTGTATATTTGAGATCATGCTTTAAATTCATTTTGAATATTAATATTTCACTTATATTACAAGCATTTTCAATGTTACTTAAAATTTCACAAACTTCATTTTTAATAAGTCAGAAGTAATTTGATATTTGAATCATTATAGATATGGGTTATCATTGGTTTTGAAAAATATTCTTAACTGGGGGAGAGAGTAGGTTTCCACATTTGTTCATAGTCATACCTTGGCACACTAACACAGACAAGGTAACTCTAACCTTAAAAATATTAAGAGTCCCATCCTTATTAGCACTCAGGGTCTGTCTTGAAAATGAGCATCATAGTATCTATAGAAACGCAAGCTCCTATTTAAGTATCTAGATTTTTCTTTATATAGGCTCCATTATCCTCTTTAACAGGGAATACATTTATGTAGGCACTTGTATTTATTGAAGAAACAAAGTCATTCTTTGTGAAGCTAAGTCTGTAGTGGCTTTTGCCACACACAGCCAATTTCGACTCCAAGAGTTATTTCTCAACAAGATTGTAGGTGAAAACCCAAATGGCCAGAAACCAAAAACAATGCAGAGAAAGCTGATTAGTTACAAGGACTCAAAAGTCTTATTTGGGAAAAAAAATCTTCATTATATATAGCAACAAGAACCTCTGCTCCAAGCACACTAGCACGTTTATGTGGCAGTTAAGTGTCACCACTTGCCTGTGATGGATCTTATGAACTATTAATGGCCAGTCTAAAGACTGAATGAACTGTTGAGGTGTGAGACAGGCTGAAATACTTTTGCCCTGCAGGCAAAGCAACATCTCATGTTGCCAGGTAACATGGAACCTGGCATAGGACTTAGAAGGATTTGGAAGGTTTTAAATGATATTAGTGCAAGATGAAGGACAGGGAGCACTTGCTAATCAAGATGCTGCCACCTTCCTTCTGTTATGTGTTATATGGCCATTGTTTCATTACGCACTATCATCTGTAGCTTGATTGGATTGTGCTTTATGTTTTTTCTATTTAGATGGTAAGTACCATGCTCACTTAATCTGCTGCTGTTTAACACTCTACCATTGGGGTCCTGGCCAACATAATAGCAAACACACAAACTCACAAAAGAGGTGTCAACATTGGAAAGAAAGAGAAAGAACTATCATTATTTTGAAACAATATACTAATTTATCAAGAAAAAATAAGAAAATCAACTGAAATATGGTAGGTCAAAATACTTCAGATAAGGTGGCTAGATATAGGATCAACATACGAATATAAATAAATTGCTTTTTCTATGAGCCAGCAAATACCAATTAGAAAATATAATAGAAAAAGGGGACCATTTACAATATTTTTAAAAATTTATAAAATAACTAGTTTTAGACCTAATAAGAAATATGCGAGACCTATATGGAAAAAGCTACAAAACTTTACTGAAAGACATAAAAGCCTAAATAAATGGAAAGCATGGTGCTACAAGGGAAGATTTGATATTGTAAACATGTCAATTTCCCCCAAATTGATCTACAAATTCAATGCAATCCCAATCAAAATTCCAATATGTTTTTAATGGGCTTAATACGTTCCTTCTAAAACTTATGCAAATTAAGAAAATGTGTAAGAAAGTCTAAGAAATATTTGAATAAAGAACACTGGGGGAAGAGAGGAATTTATAATATATTAAAACATTCTACAATTTATTATAATTAAAACAGTGTAGAAGAAATAAATAGCTGGGCATGGTGGCTTGCACCTGTAATCCTTGCAATTTGGGAAAGTAAAGCAGAAGTATCCCTCAAACCAAGGACTTTCAGGTCGCAGTGAGCTATGATCATGCTACTGCACTCCAGCCTGGTTGACAGAGTGAGACCCTGTCACTAAAACAAACAAGCAAATCAATGGAACAAAACAGAGTCCTGAACCACATCTACTAATACTTGTGAGGAAAGGAAGGACTATCTAAGAAAACCACAGAAACCATTAGCCTTCTGTTTGGAAAAAAACAAAGTTAGAAGTTGAATAGCATCCCATTCATGTCCACCCAGAACCTCAGATTGTGACCTTATTTGGAAACGGGGTCTTTGCAGATCTAATTAAGCTAAACATTGAGATGATGCCATACTGAATTAGGGTGGGCCCTAAATCCAATGAGAGTGTTCTTATAAGAAACAGAAAAGAACACGCAGATACAGAGAAGAAGAAGGCAGTGTGAAGATGGAATAAGAGATTGGAATGATAAGTCTACAAGCCAAGGAATGCCAGGGACTGCTGTCAGCTCCCAGAAGCTGAGGGAGAGGCATGGGAGGGTTTCTCCCTCAGAGCCTCCAAAAGGGAAACAACCTTCTAACTTATTGATTTCAGACTTCTGGCCTCCAGAACCATGAGAAAATTTCTGTTGTCATATGTCACCCAGTCTGTGCTAATTTGTTATGGCAGACTTAGGCAACTAATACAACACCCTACCACACACCAAACACAAAACTAAGTTCCAGGTATATCAAAAGTTAAACTCTATAAATGCATTTGAAGACAAAATTTAAAGATATTTTTATAATTCATAGGCTAGAGAAGGCTTTCTCAAGCAAGGCATAAAACCCAGATGTCATATAGAAAAGGGATTGATGGATTTGTATACACTAAGAATAAAAAAAAGCCCCTGTACATCAAAAGGCAAAATTAAGTTAAAAGACAACAGAAGAAAGTATTTGTAGTATACACCAAAGGTTAACATTCAGAGTAGTCAGAGAACCTACAAACTATTAAGAAACACAAATGGGCTGGGCACGGTGGCTCACACCTGTAATTCCAGCACTTTGGGAGGCTGAGGCAGGGTGATCGCTTAAGGCCAAGAGTTCAAGACCAGCCTGAGCAACATAGTGAGACCTCGTCTCTACAAAAATAAATAAATAAATAAATAAAAGAAAGAAATCAAAAGAAATACAAATGATCCAAAAGAATTATTTAAATTATATAAACTAGAAATACACAGAATACAAAAAGGTCAACAAAAACTTTATAATAAAATATTTAAAAGACTGATAATATCCAGTGTGCCTAAGGATACAAGGACATAGGCATTTTCTTACGGTGCTGGTAAAAGATAAATATGTATCATAAGGATATAGTATTGTTTGTAATAGCAAAAACTTAGAAACAACCCAAATATCTACTAATAGAATAATTAAATATTTCACCATAGTTCAAACTATGGAATACTATACAGCCATTAAAAGGGCAAATAGACCAACATACAGAGAAGGATCTCCAGAACATACTAAGGGAAAAGAATAAATCACTGAACAATAAATACAGTAAGATATAATTTATGATTTTAAAAACTATAAATGTGGTCATGCGTGGTGGCTCATGCCTGTATCCTGGCACTTTGGGAACCTGAGGCAGGAGAATCGCCTGAGGCCAGAAGAGACCAGCCTGAGCAACATGTCAAGACCCTATCTCTACTAAAAATAGAAAAATTAGCCCAGTGTGGTGGTGTTGTAGTTGCAGCTACCCGGGACGCTAAGGCAGGAGGATCCCTTGAGTTCAGGAGTTTAAGGTTGCAGGGAACTATGATGACACCACTGCACACTAGCCCATGCAACAGAGTGATACTCTCTCTGAAAAAAAAAAAACAAAAAACTATAAATGTGATTGGTACGTATGGTGCTACACAATCACACAAAGAAAGGTTTGGAAGAAAAAACACCAAACTGCTAACAGCATTGCCCGTAGGGTGAGGAAGTATGTATGTGCACGTGTTGGTTTTGCGGTGGGTATATTTGGGATGAAGGAAATAAAGAGTGACTTTCACATTTTCCTCCTCATAATTCCATGTTGTATGAGTTTTTCCAATAAAAATTATTATTTATTACATATATAGAAAGAAAAAATAGTAAGCACCTAGAAATTAATGGTACCTGTTAAACCTGTGGAACACTGTGGGACATTTTTCAGTATTATGTGCATGTATTTTGAAGTATAGTTAGAAATTTGATGATGAAACAAGAAAAGTCTTGAAAAATACATGAGAGGTAATATTTTTAAAAACATGACGTGCACATAACATGCTTTGGTGTCATCATTTTATAAAGTGTCAAAGCATCATATGAGCTCTGGGGAAGCACTGGCTTTGATTTTTCCAAGTAATATGTAACAGGACCTAGCTTGAGGAAGTTAAAGAGTCATAAGAGCGAATGCCCTGTTTGAGAACATGACAGATCTTGCTGTCAGTCTAGCAGACCACTACTTAGCTGCGTGACCTTGGCTCCTCGCACTACTGTCCTACCTACCTCAAGGACTAAGAAACAACATATATGGAAACATTTAACCATGCATAAAGTACTATGCAAGTTCACCGTATTGCATTAGTCCCTAAAATCATTCACTATCATGTAGTTCTGTGGTCCCCAACCCCTGGGCCATGGACCAGTAGCAGACCACGGCCTGTTAGGGACCAGGCCGCAGAGCTCTGCCATGCAGCCCCCAATTCTCCCTGCCCCCACACCCATCTGTGGAAAAATTGTCTCCCATGAAACTTAAGAAAAGGGCAGGGTAGGGGGTGGCAGGGTGGGGGGCACACAGCAGGAGGTGAGCAACGGTGAATGAAGCTTCATCTGTATTTACAGCCGCTTCCCATCACTCACATCACCACCTGAGTTCCACCCCCTCAACCCCAATCCGTGGAAAAATTGTCTTCCATGAAATCGGTCCCTGGTGCCAAAAAGGTTGGGGACCACTGATAGTGGATTACTATATCTGCCTGTAAAATACTGAACTCTAAATGCAACAGATAAATGTGTTTAGGCAAGGGCAGTGAGGGCAAAGAAAAAGATACACTGAGAATAGGCAGAGTGCATTTGCACAGGCAGTTGAAAATGTGTGACTAACTCTAAGGAGAGAAGTCCAAGTTTGGATATAAAAGATTTGGAAACTAACGATGGCTGTGAGAGTGTTCTCTTAAAGCAATGAATTTCAACGGGGGATAGATTGGGCTGGAGGAAGCTATCAGAATCCTGAACAGTATTACATTTAGGAAATAAAAACGTTTCACTGGATTTTCTGAAGTAGAGCTAAAAAAAGTTTAGCTGGGAAAAATATTCTTGGCTGGTGGACAGAGAATATCATTTGCATATCAGTGATTTTAAAATTGGAGGGATGAGGATGAAACCTCTTATTAAAATACTGTGTTTGGGGCCAGGTGCAGGGGCTCACGCCTGTAATCCTAGCACTCTGGGAGGCCGAGATGGGAGGATCCCTTGAGGTCAGGAGTTTGAGACCAGCCTGAGCAAGAGGCAGACCCTGTCTCTACCAAAGCTAGAAAAAATTAGCCAGGCATGGTGGCCAATACCTATAGTCCCAGCTACTTGGGAGGCTGACGTGGGAGGATCTGCTTGAGCTCAGGAGTTTGAGGTTGCAGTGAGCTATCTGTCTCAAAATAAAACAAAAACAAAATACTGTGTGTGGGAGGGTTGTTCACAAGATTTTTACGTTTAACAAAAGGGGGCATAGGTTAAACAAAAAAGGTTAAGAAATATTCAATGAAATACCCCCCATTAAAATGGTATGCAAAATGTCATAAAAATGTGCATTTTTCTGGGGAAAAGATTTATATAGAGTTCTTCAGCTCCTCCAAGGGGTCCAGACTCAAAAAGGATTAAGAACTACTGGCGTAGTCCAAGAAAAGCACGGCAGCTAAAGATACAGCTCAGGGAATGCAACAGAACTCAGCAGGAAGAAGTGGAGTCAAAGTAACAGGAAAACTGAAAGTGGCAATAGTATTGTAAGATACTTAAGGGTTTTGGATACAATGAATTAACGGTAGCTACGTTATAATGATTGTACTAATTAACATCAATTTTGTAAAACAAATATTTTCATATTTGTTGTCATGTGTAAAACTTGCACAAAAGCATTTGTCATTTTGGCCTATCTAATTACTTTGTTGAGTAAGTAAAAGGATTACTGAGTATGAACCCAAGGTAGCCAACAGAAAGGGTTTTCATTTAAAAGCATCTGGGAGCTAGCACATATGCACGACTGAGTGTCTTAGCTGTGACCTGTTGGAACAGGGGAGCTGCTGAAGCTAGTTGGAAATTATGATCTGCTCAGCAAGAATGGGCATGCACAGGGAACCAGAGCACCAGTCAAAACAAAACTGGTGTCTAGGAGACAGAGAACATTCAGAACCATCTCAATGTCAATCAAGAATGAATGCCAGTGTCCAGGATGTAGGGTGGAAATTCAGGAATGAAGGATAGCGAAAGAACCACTCGTCGTGAAAAGCCATATACTAAAAACAATCCATAAAGAAGCACCAAGAGAACATTTCAAACAAGATTTCATGTAGAGATTAAACTACATTCCTCTACTACATGTTGGCTTGGGAGCTTGTGCCACCCATAGTGACTATAGGATCTAAAAATGATTGTCCTTGAGAACGGTAGGGGGCATTTTGGAAATTTGTGGGGAATATTTTTGGTTGTATCAATGTTTGGGGAAGATGCTATGCTGCTGGTATTTAGTGGGTACAGAACAGGTAATTCAGACATCCTGCAAATTTTTTTTTAAACAAGAAGTTTCACTAGAAGCCAGGTATTTAAGAATAAGTTGTTACAGACAGGGAAGCTTAAGTGGAATAAAGACTCTGTCTTGATCTTATAAAAGAACATACTCTGTACAGTGTCTATATTATATTGCAGCTATCTCTGCAGTCCAACAACAAAACCAAAATATAACCAAGGATATTTGAGGCTCCTTTTAACAGAGTTATTCACACTAAATTGACAGAGCACATGAAATTTGGCAATCTCACTGGATTTCATTAACAAAGGCTGTTTTAAAATTATTTAATATTTCCATCCTACATACTTAAAGCATTTTTTGGCACAGTAAGAAACATTATGATTCGTTGGTCTGAGTGCAATGATGTTTACAACTAATTGATCACAACCAGTTACAGATTCCTTTGTTCCTTCTCCACTCCCACTGTTTCACTTGACCAGCTTTAAAATATAATTTTAAAAAAAGAGAGAAACATTATGAAAATTCCTCATTTGGGGGTTACTGTTATCTTTCCACCTTATTCTGATGTTTCTTCAGAGATGCACCACATAACTCCCTTCTAGCCTGTTGTACTCCTTTTCCAATCCATCCTTCTTTTAGAGATTGAATTTCTGCCTCATGTGGTGAAGTTTCAAGGTAGAAAATATGGGCTGGGCGCGGTGGCTCACTCCTGTAATCCTAACACTCTGGGAGGCCGAGGGGGGTGGATCGTTTGAGCTCAGGAGTTCAAGACCAGTCTGAGCAAGAGTGAGACCCCGTTTCTACTAAAAAATAGAAAGAAATTAGCCAGACAACTAAAAACATATATAAAAAATTAGCCGGGCATGGTGGCGCATGCCTGTAGTCCCAGTTACTCACGAGACTGAGGCAGGAGGATCACCTGAGCCCAGGAGTTTGAGGTTGCTATGAGCTAGGCTGATGCCACGGCACTCTAGTCCAGGCAACAGAGTGAGACTCTTGTCTCCAAAAAAAAAAAAAGGTAGAAAATATGTTTTCTGTGATACTTTGTCATCAGCTAAACCTCATCCCACAGCACTACAGGAAATTATTTTTTTTTAAAAGCTCAGCTCATTGATGAGAATATCACATAGCCCTTATTTTCATAGCCAAATGTCTCATATTCATAAACTTCCACATCTTATTTATCTTAAAACTACATAATCTGTCTTTCCAGGTTTCCTCCTTCCCTCTTTCGCTTATCATAAACAAATCAGTCTAGCCTGTTATTAGTTATCCTAACACAGCTTCTTTAAACCTAGTGTCCACCTGTACCTCTGCTCTTTTAATTTCCTATACTTTTTGCACTGTGTAACTCTCTTAAACTTAAACTTATATTCATTATTAGTAGCTTATCTGCAAAGAGGAAGAAGGGATACCATGTAGTTGAGAGCTTCAAAGGAGGGAAAGATTCGGGGTCATGGAGGAATGCAGTTGAGAATTGCCAGTGGGTTTGTAAAAGGACAATCAGTGGAAATCAGACAGCATGAATTTGTACTGGATATGGTCACCCTGGTTTCGTGACTCTCCACCACAATGAGGGCAGCTCAGAAGCAGAAAAACAAAAGTGGAGAGACTAGGGCTGATGACAGGTATAGCAAACATGGTTACATCTCTCCTCTGCTTACAAACCTTCAAAGGTTTCCCATTCCTTAATACTAACTTCAAGATCCTTCAACATCTGCCACTGCCTGTTTGTTCAGGCTCCTCTTGTTTCACTGTCCCCTTGGCTTTGGAAGTTCTACCACCCTGGTCGATTTCTTTCATCTTCATGGCTTTTGCATATACTGTTCCTTTGGTCTGTCATCCCTATCCTCACTTCCTACCCTTTGCTTCAACTTAAAAATCATTTCCTCAAGGAAGGCTGTCCTGACCGCCAAATCTAATCAGAACACTCTATCGATATAGTCTCTCAACATATGTTTTATTTGTTTTTTATTGGACCTATCACCATTATATTTGTATGAATATCCTTCTCATTTTCTGCATATTTTTTTAATCAGCAGACTTTAAGTTCCATGAATATCCTTTTCATACATGGAAAACAGCTCCATGGAGGTTGGCACTTGGTTTATTTCATTCATTGCTGAATTCCCAGCACCTAGCCAAGTACCTGTCACCAACAGGAAGAGGTGTTCAATAAATTCATTGAATGAGTGAATGAATGGCAGGAAGATTTAGCTAAAAGACCTTGGGGAAGCTTTTTTTTTTGTCTGTTAAACTAGATCTCCATTTCCTCATCTTTTAAATGGGGATAAGGATAATAGCTTCTAACCTCAGAATTCCTGTGTGAATTTAGAGACAATGCATGTAATATGCTAAGCATGGTGCCTGGCATACAGTAAGGGCTAGGAAATGTTAGCTATTATCATCATTAAAAATAAGCTCTTGGAGCAACTGGAACTCTCACACGGTCCTGGCAGGAATGTGAAAGCAATACAGCCACTTTGGAAAACAGTTTACCAGTTTCTTATAAAGTTAAACACAGATACACCATACAACCCAGCAATCCCATTTCTGGGTATTTACGCAGATGACAGAAAACCTATGTTCACACAAAAATCTACACATGAATGTTTATAGCAGCTTTATTCATAATTGCCAAAAACTAGAAACAACCCATATGTCCTTCAACCAGGGAATGAATAAACAAATTATGGTATAGTCATACAGTGGAATATCACTCCACAAAGAAAAAATGAACTACTGATACATGCAACAACTAGGATGAAACTCAAATGCATTATACTAAGTGAAAGAAGCCAGACTCAAAAGGTGGCATAACGTATGATTCCATTTATACAATATTCTGGAAATGTCAAAACTATAGGGACAAAAATCAAGTCCGTGGTTGCCAGTGGACAACCACAGAGGTGGGGCATGGGGGAATTTGGGGAGATAATAGAAGTGTCCTAGAACTAGACTGTGGTGGGGGTTACATAACTATATGCATTTATCAAAATCAAGACATCATAAACTAAAAGGGTGAATTTTACTGTATGTAAATTATATCTTAATTTTAAAAATGAAAAAATATCCAGGACAGGCAGATATAATAACCTTTTCCTTTTTAAAGAAAGGCATTTATATTTTATTATAAAAGTACTATAGGCTCATTGCAGACATTTGAGAAAATGAACCAAGAATGTACGTTCCATCACCTGCAGAAGGTAATGTTTCCTTGCTATCAGTTTTATAGGCACAAAATACACATGAACTGGGACCATATTGTACATTTTTGTTTTCTGAAATATATGACACAATTTGCTTTCTGAAATATATTGTGCATTTTTCCATGTCATTAAAAAAATTTACCAGGCCAGGCATGGTGGCTCATGCCTGTAATCCTAGCACTCTGGGAGGCCGAGGTGGGAGGATTACTTGAGCTCAGGAGTTCAAGACCAGCCTGAATAAGACCAAGACCCCTATTTCCAAATAGAAAAATTAGCTGGGCATGGTGTGTTGTACCCCTGTAGTCCCAGCTCAGGAGGCTGAGGCAGGAGAATGGCTTGAGACCAAGAGTTTGAGGTTGCAGTTAGCTACAACGATGTCACTGCACTCTAGCTGGGGTCACAGAGCAAGACTTTGTCTCCAAAAAAAAATCCAAACCATGATTTTATGAAATCAATAATATGCTATTGTATAGCCAATTTACATTTTTTTATTTTATTAATTAATTTTTTCTTTCCTTTTTTTTGGCTCCTCAAATTTTAACTTGAGGATTTATTTATTTTTAGAGATGGGGTCTTGCGATGTTGCCCAGTCTGGCCTCCAACTCCTGGGCTCAAGCAATCCTCCCACCTCAGCCTCCACAGTAGCTGGGACTACGGGTGTGGGCTACCACATCTGGCTCAATTTACATTTTTAAGCATTCCTTTATTGTTAGAAATTATATTTTTTATACAATTACTATTTCATCAATTAAAAATAAAAGAAAGAAGACTGGGTGTGGTAGCTCACAGGTGGAATATCAGCATTTTGGGAGGCCAAGGTTGGGGTGGTGGGGATCACTTGAGACCAGGAGTTTGAGACCAGTCTGGGCAACTTAGTGAGACTGCATCTCTATAAAAATATTTAAAAATTAGCCTGGTATGGTAGTGAGCACCTGTAGTCCCAGCTACTCAGGAGGAGTTTGACCTTAACAGTGAGCTATGATCACTCCACTGTACCTCCAGCCTGGGCAACAGAACAAGACCCTGTCTCTAAAAAAAAAAAAAGAAAGAAAAAAAAATTCTTTACTACAGAAAAATAGCTTAGTAGTAGGCCAGGGACTCTTCCCTCAGAGGGTTTCACAACGTTCAACTGGTAAAGCAACTCTTCCTTTGGCTTCAATTCCCTCACTGTTTTAGTATCTGCAGAAAAAGTGGTTCCACAGGGTGATCTGGCTTCTTTCTCCCTTTGCAGTGCATAAGCGCTAAGACACCCTAATATTTCCTGTATTACTAGCTTACATTTGCATAGCGCTTTTAATATTTCATCCTCACCACATCCACTCAGCGTAAGCAGAGCAGATGGAGTAATTTGTTCTAGATCGCACAGCTTCTCAGTGGTAGAATGGGACTTAGACCCTTGATATTCAGAATCTCAGAAAGTAAACATTTCCCTAGCATTAGGTCACTGCCTCATCTGGCTTTTTATTTTATCTTATTATTTTTTTTACTTTCCCAATAAAGAAGCTGCAGTCACACCAGAAAAAACTGTGCCTGGTGGCCTGGCACAAGGGGAACCTACCCATATCAAGTGGACACTGTCCCATCCTACAACTGTCCTTGGCAACACTGCCACTTACCGGCTGGGGTCATTTCATCCCCGATGGCAGGGGGACATTACTGCCGCTGACCAATGGGGCCCAGGGAGCTGAAGGGTCGCCGGCTTCGCTGCCCGGGGAAGTAGCCGTCCGTCGGTCGCAATGCCGCAGGGGCTTACACCCAGTGGGAGGTGGGCCCTCTCCCCCAACGCCGGAGCCCTCAGCTGAGGGCGCGCCTTACTCGAGGTGAAGAAGGCCCCTACCATCTTAAGGACGAGGCCGCAGGGCTAACGGGATCCCCGGGAGGCTCTACGGACGTGACAGGAATGCTTCCAGAGGTCGGTCCTCCACTATCCCAGAGTGCCCCGGATCCCGGAAGTGCCAGGCTTCCCGGAAGTGCTGGGGTGGCTGAGAGAGCTGGAACTTGCCTGGCTGCTGCAAGCGGAGGGTTGCTGTTCTGGGGCCTGGGTGAGGGCTGGAGGTTTGAGTGGGGCTTGGGGTAGGAGTCGGCAGGAGGCTGGGTGGCGGGATGATGGAGGAGGAGGAATTGGAGTTCGTGGAGGAGCTGGAAGCCGTGCTGCAGCTCACGCCTGAGGTGCAGCTAGCCATAGAGCAGGTGAGCGTTCCGCCCCCTCAGGAGAGAAGAGTGCGGAGGCTGGGGCCGCTCTGGGCGGTGGGACTTGGGGAGGGGCGGGGAGGAAGCAGTCTTTGGACAGAGGTGAGGGCTATGTGCAGAAGGGAAAGCGAAGGCTTGCGGGGAAATGGAGGTGGAAAGGGGTTTCCGAATCAGAGGAGGGAAAGAAAATCCTTTCTGGGCCATGATTGTCTTTGGAGAGTGGAGCGTCCTGGTGGGTTTGGGCACAGGAACTCCTAGAGAGGATGAACCGAGAAGGGACCTCTTCTGTGGCAACCTCAGATTCTGGGGGTTGTGGATTGATTTACCAGTCTAGTGCCGCCGCTCCTGGTTCTCAAGCTAGCCCCTGGTGAGTGGCTTGGCATTGGGAGAATGCTGCGAGTTTAATTTCTGAAGCTGATGGCAGAGCGGAGAGAAAATGTTGAAAAATAACCATGTTACCATACTTAAAAGGTTGAGAATTCCTGCAGCTGATTAGTTTGGGGACTATTCCCAGGAGTTCTCTCTTCCTTGCAGGAACTCTTTAGTTGACTAGCTCTCCTTTCCAGTTTACTGAATTTTCAACGGTAATATCAGGAATAGTGATTTCTTGTACAGGCCTTGCTCCCTCTATCTTTTTACAGGCTATTGCTCCTGATAAAGGGAGAAAATCTCCCTTGAAGGAATTGTCACGGGGTTATGATTTAAGTAGAGGAGGGTTATGCCTCATTTAATGACAACTGGTAAGTTTTTCTGAGTAAAACTTTGCTTCTACTACTACCAATAATTAACATATATTGACCATTAATGCTTACCTTGGACTAGGCATGGTGGCTCACACCTGTAATCCCAGCACTTTGGGAGGCCAAGGCAGGAGGATTGCTTGAGGCCAGGAGTTTGACACCAGCCTGGGCAACATAGTGAGACCCTATCCCTACAAAAAAAATTTTTTAAATTATCTAGGTGTGGTGGTGCACACCTGTAGCCCTCCACTGGGGAGGCTGAGGCAGGAGGATTGCTTGAGCCCAGGAGTTGGACGCTGCAGTAGGCTTATTGTGCCACTGCACTCCAGCCTGGGGACAGAGAAAGACCCTGTCTCTTAAAAAAAAACAAAAAAAAACTTACCGTGGGTCAACTACTACCACTGTACTTACTAAGTTATGTATCTGTATTGTCCCATTTATAGACTTCGGATGTGTGCTTTTCTAGGAGTGGTTGTTACTTACACAAACCACATTTGTCACATCATGAGGATTCCAAGCCACTGGGCAAAACTTTTAGTGTTCAGGCCACGCTGCTCCACCACCCACCTCTTTTACTAGAAAAAGACATACATTTCAGTTGCTCTTTGGACTTAATGGGCTCTAATGGAAGAAACTTATAACACAGTCGGTTACTGTTTGGCTGACAGGGATATCAGAAGAGCACATTTTTGCTATTTCTTAAGAATAAGTTTGAATTATAGCATAGGATTATCTTGTAAGCAGACACCTTGATGTGAGGATGAATTCAGAATTATTTCTTACTTTAGCATTCTGAGATTGAGTGAAGTTCTGCAGACAATTATGCAATAGCATGTTTGTAAAGAGTAGAGATGTGTGAGGAGTCAGGAAGGGTTGGTATAATGGAATCACATTTTACTCAGAGATTAAGTTCCAAGGTCATTGCATGAGGTGAAAATCACTACAGACATGTTACCCTTGAAATTCTTTAAATTGCTCCTAAAGTACAGTGTATAAGCATCTCTTTGATAAATCTAGTGCTCTTAGTTTTTTCCTCCAGCATTAGAATCAGTCACTCTTTTTTCAGTTATTACTGCATGAAGTGGATGGCTTGTATTAGGGGCCTTGTTGTATGAAAACATGTTAAAACCTAAGATAACACCCCGGAGGGGTGAGAGGAATGCAGAAACTGAGACCAACTTGAGGACTTGAACAATTCACATCTGTTACATCATGTTCATGATGGAGTATACATTCATGGCAGGCCCAGTTGCCTACGTTCCCTCTGGTGAGCACATATAATTGAGGTTGTGTAAATTATGTGTGCATATGACTTATCTCCACCATAAATGTATATAATAGAAACAGAAATACTAAGCATTTTAAAAAAGAACACCTTTACTTCTTCTCACCACCTTCTCTCCACCTCCCTTTGACATTGTAGTAACCTTAAAGTCTAATAATAATTATCTTAGAAGACATTTTGATCCTTCGACACTGTATTTCTTTGGAAGGTTTCTTCAGAGATGAAATTGCTTCTTGCAATTATAACTGTCTTGAGCTGATGAAGTCCAGTACCCAGGATATCATTTGACTGGTTTTATAGACTACCTTGTTACATGTTCTTCAGGTTGTGACTTTGAAAGGAGTTTAGGTATATTTCTCGTAGGTGGCTTTCTTTCTTTTGTTAACCTGAGCGCCAGCTCTCCATTTCTTGACACTTTACAAATTGCTTCAATGCATAGTGAATTCTACTGCTGAGACATCATCAAGATATGGTACCTAAGTCTGTTATCAAGGCTTCCTTAATACAACTATGTCATCGCCAGTTTAATCTAGTAGTGTACAATGCCTGCTGACTTTTCCTTTGTGATTTTGTTGATGTCTGTGGAACTTCTCACATTTGGACATTCTATTAAGTTGTGCCAAGATGTTAAGACTGCAGATGTTGCAAATTAAAGATTTACCTTAACAGATATTTTATTGAGTATCTGTTTTGTGCGAAATGTTAGAAAATGAAAAAAGATTTGGTTTTTGTCTTCAAGGAACTTACTATCTAATAGGAAAGAAATAATATTTAATACATAAAACAAAGGAGAAAGATGACAGTTTTTTTGTTTTTTTTTTTAGAGACAAGGACTCATTCTGTTACCCAGGCTGGAGTGCAGTGGGACAGTCATACTCACTGCAACGTCAAACTCCTGGGCTCAAGCAATCTTCCTGCCTCAGCCTCCCAAGTAACTAGGACTACAGGCACACACCATCACGTCCAGCTAATTTTTTAAAAAATTTTTGGTAGAGATAGGTTCTTGCTATGTTGCCCAGGCTGGTCTTGAGCTCCTGGCCACAAGGGATCCTCCCTGCTTAACCTTCCAAAGCACTGGGGTTACAGGTGTGAGTCACCATGCCTTGCTGCCAGTTATTTTTAAATCCCCTATTTTAAAAAAATTATTTTCTTTTTAATTGACAAATTAAAAAATTGTATGTATTTATGGTGTACAACATGATGTTTTGATATATAATCCTCTCTTTTTATATAGGTATTTCCAAGCCAGGATCCTCTAGATCGAGCAGATTTCAATGCTGTTGAGTATATCAATACCCTGTTCCCAACAGAGCAAGTAAGTATAGAGGTTTAGGTTTCCTTCATTTCAGTAGCTTCTGGCTTATCCTGAATATTATGACTGGTGTGTTATGCTACATAATCCAAGGGCCCTTGATCAGCAAGTGAGAGTTAAATTCAAATCAAACTCCATTGTGACCAATGGGGGCAGTTAGCTAAGTTGTGGTGGAGGGGAATTCTTTGCATGGTGAGCATATTATTAGAAATTGTACCATTAAGTTTTAAGAGTCCCCCCACATTTTCTGTTGTAAATCGGAAAGTGGGAAGGATTTGTATAATGTAAAAAAAATGGGGAGGGGGAGGCTGAGTCAGGCATGTTAAACCCAGAGTCATAAAGCCACTTTTGCCTCTATTTCAAGATGTAAATTTTTAGACTTTGTGTTTTATTTTGTTTTGTGGAGCAATTCACCTACACAGATGAGTTTTTCTTACAGAATTGGTTTTTGGGTGTTTGAGTGAGAAATAGACCAGAATTAGAAGCAGCATAGTTGGGAGAAGGGCAGTTAGAATTCTGTTCAAATTTTCATTTATTCATTCAGCAAACATTCAGTGGGTACCTGCCATGTGTTGTCAGTCACTGTGCCAGGTGCCGGGAATACAGTCATGAATAAGACCCAGGGGGTGCCCTTGAGGTGTGCATGGTCCAGTGGAGGGAGAGACACTGGTGAATGCTGTTAAGATATGACATGGTACAATGAGGAACAAAAGAACAGTTCTTCCTAGGAAAAGCAAAACCTCAGAGAGGAGGTAGTCTGTCTGCCAAGTCTCTGAGGATTTATTCATTCATTCATTTAGTCAGACTCAGTAGTCATTTATTAAGTGTCTACTAAGTGCTAGGCATTATTTTCAGAAGCTGAGGAGAAATGGTAAACATGACAGGTAAGTTCCTGGTCTCATGGAGTCTGTCTGGGGAGGAAGACAAGAAATAAATCAACAGATAAATACACAGGGAATTATCAAGTGTGGTTGGTTAATGCTGTGAATCAAAGCAGGAGCAGTGATAGAGCAGGATGGCATGGGGTGGGAGTGCTTTAGGAAAAGGAAGCTTAAAGGGAAGCTCCCTCTGAAGCTGTTCTCTTTAGGCTGAGACGTGATAGATATGAAGGAGCCAGGCTTGTGACAATCTAGCGGAACACTATTCTAGGCAGAGTGATCGGCCAGGTAAATCTTCCAGGATGACGAAGGAAAGGTCTTTCTAAACATAGGGCAAAGGCCCAGAAACGGGAAACACAAAGCCTGCACAGTGATCAGAGCCTGGTAGGAGATGAGGCTGAGGAGGTGGACAGAGTAAGGATCCTGAAGGATCTATGTCTTCTGGGCCTGCAGTTCCCAACTCCCTGGCCTCGGCTTGGTACTGGTCCGTGGCCTGTTAGGAAACGGGCCTCGCATCACTGCCTGAGCTCTGCACCCCCAGACATACCCCATCCCACCCCTTGCTCCCCGGTCCGTGGAAAAATTGTCTTTCGTGAAACCAGTCCCTGGTGCCGAAAAGGTTCGGAACTGCTGCTCTAGGTGTCTCAGTGAAATATTTTTTTTAAAGAACTGATTTTCACTGGGCTAATATTAAAGCCCACATCCCCAAAATGTTATGTACATATTCTAGTACCAATCTTAAATAGATTAAGATTTAGTAGTATTTGCTGTATAAATAAAAAATAAAAACAGAGGTTGTAATGTTTTCTTCTAACATTTAAGGAATAGTATGGCAAACCCCATACTCTGGAGACCGTTACTGTAGGCAGTGGGTGTTCATGGAAGGACTTTTGACAAGGTCGTGACTAGAGCAGATTCATGTTCCCATCTGGTAGCAGAGTGGGGGATGAACTGGGGGGAGGTAGGTGAGACGGAGGCAGGAAGACCATTTAGGAGACTAATGCAATTGATCGCTTGAGAGAGATGATGAGAACCTGAAGGGCGGCTATGGGGTGGAGAGAACCAGATCTGAGACCTATTTAGGGGACAGAAGTCACACAATTTGGTGCCTGAAGGGATGAAGGTAGAGGCTCATGTAGAATCCAAAATTCACTCGTTCATTTACTCAACGAAGGAAACCTACTTTGCCTTGCTGTATAGGAAATTCAGGGTTAGAGGGGTGAGCAAGACAGGCATGGTCCTCACCAACACAGAGCTTACAGTCTGTCTGGATTGGTAATGACACAATTAACAGATTATAAGTAAATTATGAAGTCACAGTAACTTGTTTGTATAATTATTAAATGTAACTTGCTCTTAAAAGAGTCCTAACATCTACCACAACTATCATAATAGTTAACATTTATTGGCTGCTTGCTGTGTACCAGGTACCATTCTAAGCACTAAGCTATGATAAATTCTCACTTTGTTATCATTCTTGTTTTACACTGAGAATAATGAGGCAGAGAGAGATAAAGAAAGCTCAGCTTAGACGTCACAGCATTGCCATGAAGGAATCATACCAAATATGGTGGAAGCAGAGCAACACAAGGCCTGAATTTAGTCTGAAGGATCTGAAAAGGCTTCCTTCCCTGAGGAAATGGCATTTTAGTAGGGAATTATAGGCTAAGTTAAGGATTTTGAGCTTTGATTTCTAGACTGATAGACTGGGTGGGTACTGGCACCTTTACCCAATGTTAAATGTAAGGAGAAAGCGCAGTTTCAGTCCTAAGTATGGCAGTGGCAGGGTGTGAGGGTGAGTTCAGTTTTGAAGATACTCGGTCATCCAGGTGGAAATATGTAGCTGGTATTTGACTGTGGAGCTCATAATCTCTATCATTGTCAATATCTTGGCATATATCCTTCCAAACTTTCTAATGGACATACTAATTTTTAAAATAAAGTTTCAAAATGAAATGCTGTGTGATTGTCTTTTTTGAGATTTCACAAATAGCCTTTATAGCTCATGATTTTGTATGAAAGGGGAGCTTTAGGAACTAGCTGGAGATAGACGTTTGGGAACAACTAGTGTGAACACAGCAATTGCTGACTCCCCAAAACAAAAATAAGTGTTAGATTCGAAAATAATGTAGGAAACCACCAGATTCTCACCTCTTCCTGATATGTGTGTGCATATGTTTTTCTAAACTACTGAAGGTAGCACATGGTCTTTGTTATTCCACAGATTAAGTTATATGTCTTGTCTAATTATGCCCCCATGAACATGATAACATGTAGTGAAGTTTCTTAGAGTAACTCAGAAAATTTATGACACAGGGTTGGCTTTATTTCTCTGGTCCCAGAGTTACACTTAACAGGTCATCTACCAACCCAGATTCCCACGGACTTTAATGAAAAGAGAATAGAAAGTAGTGGCATAACTTATCATTTTTTTTAACTATTGTTAGAACTTGGGCAAAAACCATCTACGTAACCTCGTAGACCTACAGTAAATACTTGTTAATTATGAGTTTAGATTGTTTAAAGTAGATACCAGTATATTGAGAATAAACTTAACAGAAATGTTAAATGCTTGAGGTGATGGATATCCTAAATACCCTGACTTGATCATTACACATTCTATGCACATAACAAAATATCATGTGTACCCTATAAATATGTACAAATATTATGTATCAGTTAAAAATACAAAAATAAATTGAGTGTCATTCTGAGGAGGGTGTGGATGTATTTCTATTAAGTGGCAAGTACTTGTGTGTCTGTGGTTGTCTGGAGGCTGTAGTGTAGACTGGGACAGATCCCTGGATGTGTCCGGGAGGAGCTCAGGTTTTTGTATTTAACAGAGTTCCTGTGAGGTTCTGAAGAGTAGCGAAATTTGGTAACGATGGTCTGGAAAATCTTTTTAGTCTCTAGTAGTAAACTGAAAATAATCAGTTGTCATGTTTTCATTGGAAGTTTGATTAGGGGAAACTAGATGAAACTGATGAAAAACTATTATAAAACTAATTAGGAACTTTTGAGAAAAGAGTCATATGGGAATGTTTATAAAGAATTTTCGGTCGGGCACAGTGGCGTATCCCTGTAATCCTAGCACTTTGGGAGGCCTGGAGTTCAAGACCTGCCTGAACAGCATAGCAAGGCCCCCATCTCTACAAAAAATAGGAAAACTAGCCAGGCATGGTGGTACATGCCTGTAGTCCCAGCTACTCTGGAGGCTGAGGTAGAAGGCTCACTTGAACTCAGGAGTTTGAGGTTGCAGTGAGCTATGGCAATACCACTGTACTCCAGCCCAGGTGACAGAGCAAGAGCCTGTCTCAAAAAAAAAAAAAAAAAAAATCTTTTTAATTACCGCCCCCCCTCCAAAATGCTCTGGATCTATATTGTTAAGTGGGGGGAAAAAGTTGTCAAATTACTTATCCCAGTTTATTTTTTTTTAAGCCATGTATTTTCATAGAACAGTAGAAGGCAATATACAAAAATGTAGATAGTGATTATACTCTCCTTGGCACACAGATGATTTTACTTCTGTAATTTCTGTAATTGTCAAGAATTACCATTAAAATCAGGAAATACTTTTCAATAATTAAACATTTTAAGATTACACAATTAAAGCTGTACAAGCACATTACAGCTTAACTAGATGAGTGGTTCTTAGGAAATAAACTACCTGCACCCAGGGCAGGCAATGTGGATTCCCATGGGGCTTTTTCCCAACCAGGAGAGGCCCTCCAACCCTAGTGAGGATTATTGTCATAGCAAGGCACTGAACAGAGGGGACAGGGTGTATCATATCTGCCAGGTGTTTGGGGTGCAGGAAAAATAGGTCAAGGACCATTGTGTTGGAGGTAGCATGGTAGCATAAGAAAGAGCAGAGACCTTGGACAGACTCCATGTGAATCTGGCTTATGCTGCCTGTTATCTCTGTGACCTTAGTGTCAATCTTTTCAGAGCATATTTCCCAATCTTAACATGAGAGAGGATAATAGTGTGCCTAGTATAGTATGGCTGACGGCATTAAGGGACGTCATTCTGTAAAGTGTCTAGAACAGTGTTGCATTTTTTACGCAAACCCACATTAAATGCTAGCACCCTTTCCCTTTTACTTCCCCGATAGAAAATTTGGAAAGTAAAGGGAAAGCAGTCACCCATGAGTCTACCTAATGTTCAATCAAATATTGTAATTTTTGGATATTTCTTTCTGTTATTTTTAATAGCTGTATTCATGATATTATAAAAATGACGTTTGATATTATAAAAATGATATTATAAAATGTTTTCCTTTTATTAGCACGGTATCATAAGCAATCTTTTCTATTTCATAGCCTCCCTGACCAGCGTCTATAGTGGTGGCATAAAAGTCTGTTGGATAAATATGGCCTGATTGGTTTGACTTTTCTGTTGATGGGCAATTAGGTCTATTCCAGGTTTTTACCCTTTTAAATGCAGTTGAGCATCTGACTGTATAAATATTTTGGATTGTTCTCCTTAGACAAATTGTTATGGCTTAAGCAAGACCTTCATGTCTGAGGATTATTACCTTTAAGAAACGGTTGTTGTACCACTAAAAATCAATACTTACTGATGTTGGATGACCTCCGGGTTCTGCTGTTAAGTGAAAAAAGAATGGTGCAGAATGCTTACGATGTGCTTTCAATACATAGACTGCCTCCCAGAAGGTATACCAGAAACTGGCTCAGAGCTGTTTGCCTCTGAGAAAGAGAACTGGAGGGGACAGGCAGGCCAGGATGAGAGGAAGGGAAGCTTTTCTTAACACTGTATACCCTCTTTTACTATCTTAAATTTTGGTCATGTACGTGTTTTACCAATTTTAAATAGATTACAATTTTTTTTTTGAGACGGGGTCTCGGTCTGTTGCCCAGGCTGGAGTGCAGTGACATCACCATGGCTCACCGCAGCCTCTAACTTCTGGGCTCAAGCGATCTTCCCATGCCCGGCTAATTTTTCTTATTTTTTGGAAGAGAGAGGGTGTCACTGTGTTGCCCAGGCTGGTCTTGAACTCCCAACCTCAAGTGATCCTCCAGCCTCAGCCTCGCAAAGTGCTAGGACTATGGCATGAGCCACTGCACCCGGCCAGAATATAAATTTTTAAAAAATTTTGATATTATTTCCCATTTTTAGAAAAGATGCAAGAATAGTACAAAGAATTTATGGCTGCCCTTTACCCAGATTCCCTGCTATCAATATTTTAAAAGTAAGTTGTTTTAAATACCAAAAAATACGTTTTTTGAAAAAGTGGGTTCTAGCAGAGATGGGCAAGGCAGCGACTGTTACACCCATTTTGCATGTAAGGAGGTAGAAACTAGGAGAGGTTAAACAACTTGCCCTCCAGCAAGTTAGCAGTAGGGTTGGTTCACGCTTCGGCTGCTGTTAACACGGTGATGATCTATGTTATTCTCAGTTTGGTTTTGAAGTGACCAACTTGGCAGAACTGGATTGGATTGAGTAACTTTTCTGAGATTCATCTTTACCTCAGGCTGTTTTTGGATTTCTGAAAATTCTGAGTAACCACTGTCTTGGTCAGAATAGTAGATAAGATGAAGCACAATTCCTGCATTACCCCCAGCTCCTTCTGAGATAAAATATCTGTTGTGGGAGAGGGAGGGAAGATGTATAAAATTGTATTTTGAAGACTTGAGTTAAAATGGTACTATAAAATTATACCCACTCTCCTCCATTAGGGGGCGCCATTCCCCCGCATTTTCTGATCTCTAAGATCAGAAATGGTTCATTTGTTTGAATTGTCATTATCTTTTAAAAAATATAATTACAGTAGTGGTGCATAGTTAATGCAGTGTTTTGAGAAAATACTGATAGGCAAAAAGAAGAAAAATTTGAAATCCCTTCTTTCATAGATTAAAACTAATCCTAGATTGTATAGGTTACAGCTACTCGTATAGACTGCAACTACTAGTGTATATCCTTCCAGACTTTTTTCTAATGGATCTGTATACTTAAAAAATAAATTTACTTATAGCATCATCTAGAGGAATACACAAATCTTAAGTGTGAACCTTGATGAATTTTCACAAAATAAATATAGCCGTGCAACATCCACCCAGATCAAGAAATATAACATCTTCAGAAGGCCTTTCCTGCCTCTTCACTCTTACTACCTCCCCAAGATAACCACTGTCCTGGCTTCTAACGTGAGAGAATAGTTTCACCTGTTTTTTGAGCTATGTAAGTGGAATCAAACAGTATACATTCTTGGGTCTGGCTTTTTTTGTGCACCATTATGTTACTAGTATTTATACATGTTCTTGCGTGTTGTAACAGTTCATTTATTTTTGTTGCTGTATTTTCTTGTATGAATTCGTCCCAGTCGTATATACCAGGGGTCAGCAAACTTTCTGTAAAGGCCTAGAGAGTAAACATTGTAGGCTTTGTGGGCCATACAATGTCTGTCACAACTACCCAGCTCTGCCATTGTAGCACAAAAGCAGCCATAGACAATATGTACGTGAATGGACACGGCTGTGTTTCAATAAAACTTTATTTACAAATAAAGGTGTTGGGCTGGATTTGGCAGTAGTTGCCAACTACTGCTTTACTTTTTAAAAAAAAAGGTATCATACAGTGTGATTGAATTTTTTGAGATTTCATAAATAGCCCTTGTAACTCATCATTTCCCTGTGAAAGAGGAATTCCAGGAAGTGGAATAACAGCTGGGCATTCTTCCTTCTTTATTATAGTCTCTGGCAAACATAGATGAAGTCGTGAACAAAATTAGACTGAAAATAAGGTAAGTAACATTGCATGATTGTTAATAATTAATGGAAAGTGTGTTATTAATTTAGTTAATCGCATTCTGGATCACACTGTCCTGTGAGAGCACTGAAATACCAAGTTTGCTGTAGATAGTAATTTTTTAAAAAATTATTCTTTTATCTGGGTTTCCGTATGAACCTTGTAGCAAGGAACTCAATTCTTCCTTCTTCAATTCATGAAAAAGGAAGGATGCTGTAACAGAGTCTATTCAAAACAGTTAATTGTAGAAGGAGGCAAAAGCTTTTCTACTATATCTTTAATGGTTTTATTTCCCTAATGGATTTACTTTTTTTTTTTTTTTGTACTCCCAAGCCTTAGATATGAAGATAGGCCTCTATGTGTATCCTCGTAACATAACCAACTAACAATGTTAGATCTGTTGTTTGGCCTTGGTGGTGGCCCAGGATTAAACATTGTGATTAATCCAGGGTGTGATTGTCCAGGATTCTCATCACGTGTCCTTCCTACCTAAGGCTTGTTCTGGTTTACCCCTGTCTGGGTTTCCAGTTTTGACACGTGGTAGGTACTCAGTAAATGTTCATTATATAAATAGGTTGATGTCATTGCTTCAGATATAGTTTTGGGGCTTTTGTTTGCTTTGTTTTTAACTTTTGATGAGGAAAAGTGGTCATTTTAAATCCAAGAGATGATTTTTTTCCTTACAAGCCTTGGGTCTTTCAGTGAAGACCTCCGGCCTATGAATGTATCATTCCATTGGTGCCTTGGGAAGTACAAAGAAGCCTCCTTGTTTTGTTGGACTTTAGATGTAACAATTCTAGTAGACCACTAAGTTGTCCAGGGTTTGCACAGAAAATGGAAATTCCCTGATGATTCAAAATCACTTGCAGGCTAGTTATTAATATTTTCCACTTTCTCCCTACCATACCTTTGATGGTTTCTTCAAATGAAAAATGACATAGACTGATACAAATTCCTCCAGCTGAGGTGCCATTAATTGGCCCCTGTTGAACCGCAGGAGAAAGAGGAGCTGGAAGCCGTGGTTCTGTCTCACACACAGTTGCATGATCAGGGCCCAGAGGGTGAAGGATGGATTTCATCTACCACCCTGGCTCCTTCTCCCTTTTAAGGGTATCAAGGAAGTTACTGAAGAAGGGATTTTGTGAGGGGTAATTTGAATTCTCTGGCTTGTTCCTGTAAAGTTTCAGCAACTCTGTCATTCCTGATTTACTCCATGAAAAATACTAAAAGTTTTATTGGTCCTTTCGGACAGCTCTGACTATTAAGTGAAAATAGCCATTTTTAAAAACAAGGCGACTCATCAGTCTTGGCTCACTGCACTACTGTGGCTGCTCCCTGAGGTCCCAGGCCTCATTCTTCCCTATATCACTCACACTTGCTTGGTTTTCTGGACAAGTAGCTGCAATCTCCAGGAGTTGATGGATAAATTACTAACTTTTTTTTTTCTTTCCATCAACCTAGAATAGAGATTATCTGAATGATTTGTATCCTTTAACTTTTTGCTAGGAGACTGGATGACAACATTCGAACTGTTGTAAGAGGTCAAACTAACGTGGGGCAGGATGGAAGGCAAGTAAGTAGCTTATTCTTTCCTTATTCCTTATTTTAATTTTACTCCCCTAATTTCTTTAAGCCCAAACAACCAAGTGACCAAAATGTTGATGTGCCTTCTTGCAGACCACTTTGTGATTGTTCTGTTTCATGCACAGCAGGACAGGGTAGGCTGCCCAGAGCGACCGTGAGCTCTCACTCAGTTTCCCGTGGACCAGGAGCATATACTGTGGCACCGCTCACCTGGGCCCAGGGGCATGCACACAGGCCGAAATGAGAAGGCTGGAATTTCCTTGTCTTTCTCCTTAGTGTTAGAGATCTCTTGTACCCTCCTTTATTTTGTGTACTGTGGCTAAATAAGGTTGCTGCTTTTGTCTATCAGCTAAGTTGTTGGGTTTTTGTTTTTGGGGGTTTTTTTCCCCCAAATGTCTGAGGCAGGAAAACAAGGCTGCCCAGCTCGTGGTGGTCCTGACCATGATCCTCAAGGGCTGATCTTGGCCGCCATCCTCGGCTGAGGAGAAAATGGACCCCCCACATCCCCAAGGGACGGAAGCCCTAGTTGATGAGGTTTTGATATTACTTTTGTGGCTGCAAAACATAGTAACCTGACATAGCTACACTTTTCCGTACCTAATTTTGCTGACAAACAGGTAACTGAAGTCATTTCAAAGTTTTACAGGTCATTTTGGGTCTAGCTAAGGAGGGATATTGGAAGGGAATGAAGGGAGAAAGAAGTGTGTGGGGAGGAGATAGGCTTCAATGCCTGAGGGGCCGGATATTATCTAGTAACCCTTTTCCTTTTTATTTGGACACTTCTTCTGTTGAGGCATCATATTTCAGAAATTGCTGTCATGACAGAAATGCTGAGCATGCCTTTTCTAGTCTTCCTCTCTTATAGTCTGTTCCTCCCTTTCCAGTACGAATCCAGTTAGGTCAGGAGTGTGCCTTCGTGATAGCTTCAGTTCTGTTATTTCTCCTCGTTCACATTTTTTAGTGCAACTGATTTCTAAAAATGTTCACCATGTTGCCCATACTTGGGGTGAGGGGAGGGTATGATCCTATGTCAAAATTTCCTGGTCTCTGATAGTCCTCCTTCCTCTGCTAGTAGCTTACAAGGGTAATGAGTCTCTTTCTTTTACATTTTTGGTTTTACTCAGCTCTCTGTTTTTCTTGCATTTTTTGATTAACTTTCTTTTTCAGCTTAATAGTTTCCATTGATCCATTTGTAAACTGTCTACCTTCTTCCTTGTTATCATCATTAGTATTTGTTTATAGATTCATAGTTTCCTAAAACTGATCTTGTCTTCTGGACTGTTCCACAGTCCTTATTGCCTTGTTTTTGTCTATTTGAGGTATCTGCCAAGAAGCGCTGCTTTGCCGGCAGATGAGGCCCACGTAAAGGGGGCCCTTAGAGGTCATAAAGAATCACAGAGTAGGCGGCAACTGCTGCAGCCTCATTCTGCTGGTTAACTTTCCTAATATATGTCTGCTCATATCATCTACCTCTTCAGAAACCTCAGAGGCTTCTGGCTACCACATGCAATCCAAGTTCCTTTGCTTGGCGTTCACGGCTTCACTCTAGATTTCCAGTTTTGTATCCTGTTGCGTTCTATCTGTACCGAAGATTTAGCGCTCAAGAAGCATGCCCTGTGCTTTCTGGACATATGCTTATGTATTTCTTTGTGCCTGAAATGCTTTTTCTCCTCTCTCTTTCTTCCAGTAGCTATATTTCCAAATACTACTTCTTTTATAATATTTTCTGTTTACCTCATCTAGACACACCAAGGAATCAGAATTTTTGAACTAGAAAGGGCTTGGAACTCATCTGGTCCGTTCCTCTCATTTTACAGGGGAAAAAATTGATCCCAAGATCATTCAGTTAGATGTATATTCCTTCTACCCATAAACGCCCACAGCCCTATGCTTGTACTTTTCATTTGGCTTTTGGGATCTCTCTTGACTTGCTAGAGAACAGATCTTGTCTCCTTGACGAGTTTATAAGCTCACTGGAGGTAAGAACTGTATCTTTGTCATCCTTACATTTCACTACATGTGGTGCACATGCAACAACATTTTATTCAACTGTATCGAATATTTGGTCTGTGTGAGATTGTTTATTAATTATAAATAAACAAAAGCCCTTAACCATAAGAACATCATTTTGATCAGTGTGTGTTACTTTAAAGTGCTTTAAAACTTTATTTGTGCATGAATACTCTCAACTTACTGTTATTTGGAGTAATAGCACTGTTCTGTGTGACTCAGCCTGCACTTACAATGGCTCACTGGAAACCTGTAAATACTTAAGAGAGTCTCAGGTATTTAAAATTCCAAGAATGTGAAAATATAAATGAATGATTCATCAGGACGTTTTGTTGGGTCATGCTATGTAGATATATATCTTTCAGTTACTTATGTTTTAACCATGGGTCACAAACTAGCAGTATTGGAGAGTCAGGCCCAGCATTCAACAGCCTGCAGGAATGTCTGCATTCCCCACTATCACACGTTAATAGGTTACAGGTTGCTGCAGCAGAGGAGGTCATATTTCAGAGAGCAAGACCACATTTTCAAGAATGTTTAGATAGCATTTCAATCTGTGATGGAATTTTGTATTCGTCTCCTTAGAATCCAGACAGAAAGGAAGCCCAGAAGAAATAATTGCTTTTCTTGTCATCCCCTCCATCTGTCTTTTCCAACAGTTTGTAATGCAAGCTGAAGTAGAGGCTTTTTTCTTTTTTTTTTTCCCTAGGAAGCTTTTGGGTCCTGTCCTTGTCAACTCCTAGGGATGAAAGCCTCACTCTCCAGCCCTTGCTGGCTGGTGGTTTGCTAAAAGGAGTCTCTATTTGACTGGCACAGACTTGGGAGAATTATGGATGTTCCAAAATACTGAGTTTTATAGGTCAAGAGGCCCCACATTCCCCTCTTCCCTGGAACAGAGGGAAAGTTCGTTTTCAGAACTTGTTTTCTAAGCTTCTGAGGAACACTCAGGAGGAGAGCGGCAACATGGACAGAAGGAAGTTTTCCTTTTATGAATTTAATCTTGATCATGTTCAGCCAGAACAGTTATGCTTTTTAATCTGTGTAAACAAGGGGAAAGAGTTTGTGTCACATCATGGTGTCTTAAGGAGACATTTTTAGCAGAAAAGTTCTTTTTGAAAAGCAGTGTTTCTGACTCAAAAATTATTTGCGGGAAGGGGGCGATTTAGATATTGAAGACATAGGTCATTTCTGTAGTTTCTTGAAATTTCTGAAATACCAGCTGTTTGGTTAGCACCGTGCTACACGTTTTATAGAGTCTTTGATTGTTGACCACCTCCTATGTGGGGCAACTTGAACTGGTCTAGTCTGAGTGACCTCTTCTAACCAGACTGTGAGGCTCTTACAAAGTTTATATGGCATGGAATCCTCTCCATTTTTATCTGTTGAAGTCATCAGTCAAAAGCTTTAATTAAATGCCCACATGTCTGAAACTTTGTGGATAAGATGAGTCAATTCAACAAGTACATGATCTGATATGCTGTGAAATTTATGCAGCTTCCCAAGAATTAAAATGGATAGCCTAGACGCAGGTAGAAAGAGGGGTGAATAGAGGAGCGCATGTTAGAGGAAGAAAAAGTTGGCATGTTAAATTTCAAGAGTTGCCAGACCTTGACCAATTCCCAGTAAGCTCACTGAAAATCACAGGAGACGACCAGCCACTGAATTCCTATCTCTTTTAGTGGAGCTTTGCTGCAACGTATTCATAGTTATTTGATCAGAGCAAGACAAAGGTTTGGGAGGAGAAGAGAATTATTACAGTAGTCCCCCATTATCCGTGGGATATATGTTCCAAGACCCCCAGTGGTTGCCTGAAATTGCAGATAGTACCAAACCCTGTAAAAACTGTATTTTTTCCTATGCATATGATAAAGTTTAACTTATAAATTAGGCACAGTAAGAGATTAACAACAACTAACAATAAAATAGAACAATTATAACAATATGGCAACGTCACTACTTTCGCAATTTGGAGCTATTGTGAAGTAAAATAAGGGTAATTTGAACACAGCACTGCAGTACTTACGCAGCCAATTTGATAACCAGGGTGGCTGCTAAGGAATGAACAGGCAGGTAGTGTGTACAGCATGAATATGCCGGACGAAGGGAGGATTCATGGCTCGTCAGGGTGGAGCAAGCAGTGCAAGATTTTATCATGCTACGCGGAACAGTGCGCAATTTAAAACTTACGAGTTGTTTATTTCTGGAATTTTCCATTTAATAGTTTTGGCCTGCAGTTGACCATGGGTAATTGAAACCTCAGAAAGTGAAACCACAGATAAGGGGGACTACTATATTGCTATGTCCAGCTCTGCTCACTCAAACTTTGGTTTGGAAGAAGCTTTAGATAATTCTAGCACATCCATCCGCCCAGCTCAGGAATCCTTCGTATGGTATCTCTGAGACACAAAAATTCACTGTCTGCAGAAGCTTGGATACTTACAATGATGGGGAGCGTACTACTTTATTGGTCCACCGGACAGACTATTTCAGTTTTGTACAGCTTTAATTGTGAGAAGCTTCTTTCTTACGCTGAACTGAAATAGGAGAATAGACCTCACTGTAAACTTCTCATTGATCTTAGCTCTGCCAGCTGGACCAGTGTAAGCCTAATCCCTTTTCCTTATTACAGCTTCTGAAATTTAAAATGGATGTTATGTTCCTTTCTAAGTATTCCTTTTTCTAGGTTAACCATTCTTAGTTTCTTCAACTTTATAATGTAATTTCCATACCCTTTATCATCCTGGTTGCCTTGCTCTGGATAGGAGTTTGTCAGCATCTGTCTAAAAATGTGATTCCCAGGAGGAGACATACCTAGTAAACATACAGTGGGACAGTTTACCTCCTTGTTCTGGACTGTGATCATTAACCTGGGAACTGGGGGGTCAGAGGGTCTGTCAACTCCCTGAAATTAATTGTAAATTTTTGTATGGCTAGACATAGCCATAGACTCATTGATTTTTCTAGATTTCCTAAGGTGTCTGTGACTCTTCAAAAGTTAAGGACCACTGATTTAGACACTATTTTTCCATTACCTTGGATTCGGTGAAATTTTTGGCAGCTGTGTCACACTGTTGGCGTCTGTTGAGTTGGCAGTCACCTAAAACCCGGTCAAGAGTTGCAAACAGGTGCCCACAGAGCTAAGAAAGCAACCCACATGGTTTAAGCAGGCTAGTGTGTGTCCACACACATCCATTAAGGGGTTGAATCTTCTGTCTTAAGGGGACAGCCATAAGTCGATTCTAACCAATTCTGTCATGTCTGGATGCAGACCTGGAATTGCCAGATCTGTCAATTTTTCAAGAGAAGCCAGAAATCTGGATTTTTATGTGACTTTCCCCATTTTTAATGTTGGCTTAGTGTTTTTCACAAACACTGCAAAGCCAAACAAAACACATCTATGGGCCAACAGTTTGCAATACTGCCCCAGGTCTTTTTTCATGTGAATTTCATTTAAACTTTCTCCTCTTCTGTTGTGCCAGAGATTCTTTGAAATTAAGTACCAGACTTTATGTGTCTCGCCCTTGGTTTCATCTTGCTAGTTTTGCTTGGTTCTTCTAGCCTGTCAAGACCTTTTGGAATCTTGATGACCTCCCCATTTTGTCATTAGCAGATTCGTCAGACATGCCTTCTATGTGTTCATTCAAGTTGTAGATGAAAAGGTGGAAGGAGATTGGTGCAGAGCCATGTAGCATGCCATTAGAGACTTCCTGTTCTCCTCTTCCTCATCCTCACTTTAGTGCAAAATGCCAGACCCAGAAAAGAAAGGATTTCTGCCAGTCCTTGGGTGTTGTCCAGGGCCATGTTTCTTAATCTTTCCATGTCTTGATTCTCCCCAGAAAAGTAGGCTAATATAATAATACTTGCCTTCTTCACTTTTTGTAGAAATATCATAAAGACTTATTAACTAAATTAGCAAAGCATGTTGCCTTCCAGAGAGAACATATTCCTTGCTTTTCATTCTCAAAAGTAGCATATCATCTCATTCAGGTGTTAGAACAAAAATAATTGTGCTCTTCATGACTCTGAACTAGGTAGATGGGGGGACTTTACAGCATGGTGTTGACCTCCGTTATGTGGGATTATGAATTTGTCATTGTCAGCTTACTAGCTGGAGGGTTTGTATTCTTATCCTCCATCACTTAAAATTTATCCTTTCTCTCATCCTCTCTTAGGAAGAAAATGAGGCCTAATGATTGATAAAAATTAAAGAAAATAAATAGGATTAGTATTAAAGAGAACATAAATAGTTTGGAAAAATGGCAATTGCCATTTGCTTTTTCTCCTGCTAAAACATACTACAGTTAAAGCAATTGGGCTTATAAAATGTAGGCTCAAAATTTCCCATTAGTGGCTGAGAATGGCTGGACATTTCTTGTTTCTTTTTTTTTTGTATTGTACTTTTCAGAATGTCTGCACACAACACTAGCCTTCAGAAATTGCTATTGTCTGGGCATGACCTGGCTGTGCAGAGAGCACTGTCATTTGTGGGGTAGCCCAGGAGTCGGGTTGTTAGCTCAGCCTTTTGTAGGCGGACAGTGTCCCAAGTTTTGATTGAGGCTCTCCATCATTGCCCACCCAGGATTTCTTACCTCTGGTGCAGCAGTCTTACCTCTGGTGCAGCCTTTACTTGACAAGTTGAATTCAAGTGAATGTTCAGTTTTGCCTACTTCTAGAATGCTATTGACTGCAGTTGAGGCAGGGACTCATAAAATGTCCATTACTTGTTTAGCACTGTAGTGTGACTGGGTTTAGTCTGACCACCATGCTTCATCCTGTTTATTGTACATGAGCCTTGATAGGATAGTGCTTTTTTGGCAGAGAGACATATCTGCTGTGTATTTGGAACACTTTGCCACTTATCCTCTAAAATCCCTCATTAGACATCCTTTCTTCTCTATATACAATGAAGGACTGAGCATTTTATTTGAATTCTCTAAGGATTGGGGTAATTGGATATTTTCACTAATGTAACATTGGATGGCAGCCTGGGCAAGTGAAAAAAACTTGAGCTTTGAATTTAAATTTTGGGTCTGCTATTGTTTATGTGACCTTGGACAAGTTACTTAATTTTTCTAAGCCTTAGCTTCTTCATCTGTGACGTGAAGTTAATAATACCATCCTCAGGACGGTGAGGATTAGAGTTAATGTATTTCATTTTATTTTTCAGTTTTATAACTTTGGCAACCAGTGGTCATCCACATTGACTATAAATCTTGAAAGTGGTAACAGGTACATAAGTAACCAAACTACAGAGCTTGTTTGGTGAATCTTCATCCTCATTATGTTTTCTGGACAACCACACGGGGATACGCCATAGGTCATTCCTTATTCTTTTGGCCCAGACAGCTTTGTCAAGCCTGGTATTAATGCACACATCTGGAGTCCCCATCGCCTTCGTGACAAATTTCTGGATCTCTTTCAGTGCCTGATGGTGTGCTCCTTGAAGCCCACTCCCTGGGTGGGCTTGTGAATGTTGATGGTGTATTTTTACTGCCTTGTGGATGGCAGAACAGCCTTTCTTCTAATCTCCCACCCTTCTTTGCAAGAGCAATTCTTCCAGGCCCAAGTTGGAAAGGACAGAGAGTTAATACATTTTAAAACACCCAACACAGTGTTGAGCTCACTAGTATTTAGTAAATGGCAATAATGCTGCTGCTGCTTATTCCGATATAACCCATTGGAGTATCAGTGTTCCTAGTTCTATGCATCCAGGTGTTTGTCTAGTTCCTGTGGCTTTCCCATCAGCTTCACTCCTTTCCATCCCTACTGCCTTGCTTTAAAGCAATGGCCCATTTACTTGCTCTGAATTATTAGAGCCTCCTTACAGGCTTCAGTGTGCCTTTTTCTGGGAATGAAAATTGCAGCATAGCTTATCTGTGGTCCAGAACATCTACTGTTGCGTCAGAGGTGTTATTAATAAAAGGCTCAATTCTCTTGTCCTGTCCTTAAGATCTACGTTAGACATTTGCCTGAGCAAGATGTACAATATCACTCCAGAGTTAAGGAAGATAAATATTCCACTTGAGGACAGAATTTATGGTTTGCATTATTTTTGAAATTTGAGACTTCAGATAATTTAAATTTTTTTCCTATTTCTAATTTTTGTAATTTCCAAATTGTTCTTAATACGCATACAGATGATTTTCAACTTACAGTGGAGTTACATCCCAATAACTCATCATAAGCTGTGAATATTGTAAGTTAAAAAATGTATTCAATACACCTAACCTACTGAACATCATAGCTGAGCTAGCCTAGCCTACGTTAAATGAGCTCAGAACACTTAACATTATCCTACAGTTGGGCACAATCATCTAACACAAAGCCTATTTTATAAAAAAATGTTGAATATCTCATGTAATTTATTGAATACTGCACAGAAAATGAAAAACAGAATGGTCGTATGGGTACTTGAAGTACAATTTTTATAGAATGTGTATTGCTTTTGCATCAATGTAAAGTTGAAAAATTCTTAGTTGAACCATCATGAGTTGGGGACTATCTGTATGTTACTTTAAAAAAAGAAGTAAAATTTTAAGATGCCATATTCTCTTTTTTTGTTGTTGTTGTTGAGACAAGAGTCTCGCTCTGTCACCTGGGCTAGAGGGCCATGATGTCAGCCTTGCTCACAGTAACCTCAAACTCCTAGGCTCAAGCGATCCTCCTGCCTCAGCCTCCCAAGTAGGTGGGATTACAGGCACGTGCCACCATGCCCAGCTAATTTTTCTGTTTTTAGTAGAGACGGGGTCTCACTCTTGCTCAGGCTGGTCTCGAACTCCTAATCTGAAGCAATCCTTCCACCTCAGCCTCCCAAAGTGCTGGGATTACAGGCATGAGCCACCTTGCCCTGACCTTTTTTTTCCCCTTAAATATTTAATCCTCCTTAAATACCTAATGGGTCATTGTGTATTGTCCTTTTAATATATTGTTGCGTTCTAGTATTTTATCTGGAATTTTCATTCATGTTCAAAAATAAAATTAGTTTGTAATTTTCTTCTTGTTGGTGATGTCTTTGTTAGGTTTGGTATCAGCTTTATAAAACAAACAGGAAGCTTTCCATCTTTTGCTATGCCCTAAGACCATTTAAATAGTATAAAAATGATACCCTGGTGTCTTCGAAACAGTTTACCTGTAAAATTATCAAGGTCTAGTGCCTTTTAGGGGATTTGTTCCTTGGCAGCCTTTTCTGTTATTTCTGTGGTTACATTTACATCTTCCACTTCTTGAGCTGATTTTAATAAGTATAGATTTCTTTTTTTATATATATTTTTTTACTTTTTTATTTGTCAGCAGGGACCAGGCTCGCTGGCCCTTCCGCCGCCACTGCAGCTCACACTCCCCAAAGTATAGATTTCTTGAAAATAATTTCACTCAGATGTTTAAGATTATTCATCCTTTCCACATCTCTCTTTGTGTTCTCTTTTCATTCTTAATGTTGTATTTCCTCTTTTCCCCCCGATAGATTAACTAGCTAGAATTTTTTTAGACTTCTTCAAAGGACTTGCACTTAGATTTATTTATCAATTCTACTCTTTTCCTGTTTCAATTCATTACTTTATACCTTTATCTTTATTACTTCTTTCATTTCTGTCTTCTTTAAGTTCCTTTTAATTCTTTGTCATGTAAGAATAAGAACATTTAAAGATAGAACTTTTTCTGAATACCACTTTGGCCACATCTCCTGAGTGTTAAAATGTATTTTTATTGTTGTTGTTTTTAAAATAATCTTTGAATGCAGTTTTTATTTTGCCTAAGAACAGAGTTAAGAGTACAGTTGGGTTTGAGTTTTTTTGTTTTTTGTTTTTTGTTTTTGGCATGTAGTTTGGTGTGTTTGATCCTTTTTAAAATTTTATTAAATTTCATTTAGTCAATATGACCTTTTTTGCTTTCTTTATATTGCTGTATTTTAACAGCTTTATTGAGATATAGTTCACATACAGCATAATTTATCTGTTTAAGGAGTACTATTCAATGTCTGGATATATTACATTAT
This sequence comes from Indri indri, assembly GCA_004363605.1. Classification (NCBI taxonomy): domain Eukaryota; kingdom Metazoa; phylum Chordata; class Mammalia; order Primates; family Indriidae; genus Indri; species Indri indri. The sequence continues at coordinate 93,580 of RJWJ010000984.1, read as the reverse complement.
TAAGTTTTAAAAATTGTGTAAAATATATATAACATAAAATTTATGATTTTAATCATTTTTAAGTACACAATCAGTGGCATTAGTTACATTCACAATGTTGTGCAACCATTACTACTTCTATTTCCAAAATTTATTCATCACCTCAAACAGAAACTCTGTAACCATTAAGCAGTAACTTCCCTTTCCCACTTTCCCTAGCCTCTTGTAACTTCTAATTTATTTTCTATCTCTGTGAATTTGCCTTGTCTGGGTACTTTATATAATGAAATACTACAATATTTGACCTTTTTTATCTGGCATATTTCACTTACAATGTCTTCAGGTTTCATCTTTGTTGTAGCATTTATCAGAACCTCATTCTTTTTTGTGGCTGAATTATATTCCATTGTATGGATGGACCACATTTTATTTATCTGTTCCGTTCATCTGTTCATGGTCACTTGGGTTGTTTCCACCTTTCGGCTGTTGTGAACAATGCTGCTGTGAACATAGGTATACAAATATCTGTTTGAATCCCTGCTTTCAATTCCTTTTAGTATGCACCTAGGAGTGAAATTGCTGAGTCATATGGTAATTTGTAATCATTTCAATATTTAATCTCTTTGGAAACATTTTTCCATATTGTTCTAAGCTGCAGTAGATTTTTCTGTTAGACACAGAATGCATTAACACAAACATACTTTCTATTTTGTCTTCATTTAGTCCATACAAACTATGTGTTTCAGATTAGCTAGAGAGTCTTAAGCTTTTGTAGTCAGTGCCTAATAATAGAGGTGCTCTTCCCCGCAAAATAAAACCACCCTGATTTTTTGTTTTATTTAGTTAACAAGTCCAGCAGTTGGATTATTTCCTTCCTGACATTAGAAACACAAGTCCCACTTGTCTGCAACGTGATTATTGAAAATAGTTTTAGGAAAATAATATGCCAAGAAGGAACACTGAAGTTTATTATTCTTCTGAGCCATCTCCCTATAAATTGGCACTCTTCAAGAGCCAAGAAAGAAGGTCAAGCATAACTTTTGCCATCTGCTTCTTTCCATGTTAGAGCAGTCACAAGTTTAAACTGGAGTCTCTACCTCTAAAGAGGAAAATGCCATTCATCACTACTGCAACTGCTCTGGCTGTTACCCAGGTCACTCTTGCTTTTGATTGCTTGTAGTTAGAGATTTTGTAAGGAAAATTCCATCCTCCGTTTGAAGTTGTGCATTAAAAAAATTGCAGTATGCCTGCTGACCAGGCAAAGCTTTCTGGGTTTCAGGTCCTTGACACAAGTCATTCAGATATGTTTGAACAATGGATGGGAATTTGAAACTCTCTCTTTATATAGGAACTTGACCTCTTTTTTCCTCTTCTCTCTTTCAACCGTGGAAACACAGTATTTAGAACAGCACGAATTCAGTGCTGTGGTTGTTCTGTCAGCATTTCCGTTTAGAAATCTCTGTTTTCAGGAGTCTATAATATAGCTATTAAATTTCCTTTGCTCTAATTTGGACTCCAAGGTCTCCTCTGGACAGAAATTAGTTTTGCACAAGCAAAGATAATGAGTCTATTTTGGTTTGGTGTTTTGTAGTCATCTCGATTAAAGCTCTAAAATACACAAGAAACTTGTTATCCTCCATATAGTATTGGATCATATGAGAGGACTTCTGATTTCTTTTTTCATATTGAATTGTGGACTCTCTGAACAGATACCGTGTTCATCTCATATGTGATATCTAGAATATGGATGTTAGACAAAATATATTAGTGCCACTCTCACAATGACCCCCAATTAGAAGGGGAACATTTCTTTTGGAGATGTACTTACTGGATTTACAGACAATTTGATACTTCAAATACTGTCTTTTATATAGCAGGAGAAGAAAGGAATTGAGGGGTTTTACCCCATCTCAGACCTAATTACTAACCCTTGTCACCTCATCATACTTGAACTTTTCTTGTTTCCAGTCACATGGGAAGGGAAGGGACAGTTAGCCAAGTATTATTCCTATGATAATACCATTATCCTAAGCTAGGCCCAGTGCTGCTTACTAATAAGTCTGAAATCTACATTTTTTTTTCATTGAATACTTAGAAATTCTGATCTTTAGAGATTTCTGGTGACTAAATTAGCATCTTGTGGGCAGGTTCCAGCACCACTCATCAGCCCCGGAGTTTTCGAGATCTCTAAAATTAAGAATGTACTGTTGTAAGGCTAACCTGTCTTGATTGATTCACTGTAGGCAAAGATACATTTTGAATTGCTTTTGCAGAGCATACATTTAGAGTCATTTTTCTTGATCTAAATACTAATGTTTTCTTGCAATATAAATGTGTTTACCTTGCATTCTACAAAATCTTGTTGCGTACATTACTTGATCCTCACAAAAATGTGTTTTAGGCCGTGTAGATGCTGTTCTCCCCATCTTACAGATGGAGAAACTGGCTCAGACAGGTTCTGTGACCTGCCCAAAATCACACTCTGTGAGTTAAACCATGGATCCAGATTTTCTGATTCCCAGCATGCTACATACTTGTCCATATCAAATTCTCTTTTTGAACAGTGACAAACATTTAAAAGCAGATTTGGGAGCCACTTTTTTTCATTGTGGAACCTGAAAAGTTAACTGGTTCACAAGGGAATCTAAACAATGGCAGTGACCAGGGGCTCATGAACCAGCTGGGTCCGTCTCAGCATGGAGAAGAAATTGGACTGAGAGAAGAGCTCAAGGATGGAAAGAGAACTGTGTGTTCGCTACGTACCGGTGGCCCTGAGAATATAGCAACCAATGAGATCCTGAGGAGAATAAGTGAAATCGGAAGAGAGAAAACCATTCAGATCTGGGTTCATAGCCTAAGGAGCATTTGGTACAGAAGTTATCTCAACAAATCAGCTGAAGAAACATCACATGTCACCACAAAAGGATGTTTTCTCCTGAACGAAGACCCATAATATAAATAAGAGTTACTAAGTGACTAAAATTAGAAGTAATAGTAAGGTATGGGGAATTAGAATGAAGTAAGTAACCTCTAAGTTGGCAATTAGAAGTCTTAGCTATTTGTGGGAAGCAGTCCATTGTTAAACTTGGACAAGTTGTTCCTTTAAATATGCCCCATTTCCGAAAGTATTGTATTTCTGTACCTTTTATTCAGCAAAAGCAGCTGAGACTTTGGCTTAAACATTTCCTTCCCTTTTGCCATTTGGAGTTGTTGCTTGAAGTGCACGCATCCTCGAGGGTTATCTTTCATCAGAGGAAGCTGTGCGTGAATGCATTCACTCCCAGCCACTCCAGGGCTAACGTATTTTAAGTTATGGATGATAACAGATATAAGCAGAACTTTAAAATGTAAATGTTTAGTTTTGTTTGGGCACTGCTGAATTTGTGTCCCAGCCTTGTCTCCTAAACACAATAAAAATGAGCTCTTTGCTTCACATTTTCAGTGGATGTAGTTTGAAGAAATCATAAATAAAAGTAACTCACATGGAACAGAGTATTTTAACAAATAAGGTGAGAATTACGCCCTTTGCTCTTCACAGTCTTTTGGTTCACAAACTTGTAAAGAAATCTGTGCTTTAAATAAAGCCATTTTATGCTCAAGCTTTCTGAATGGGCTATGGAGGAATTAGTGTAAACACTAATGATTCTCATTAGATAAGTGCCATCTGGCATTTGACCAGGGCTGTCAGACCGAGAAGGTACCTGGTGTGTTCTAGGACACAGGAAACACGGTGGCTGTGGGAGTCCTGTAGCCTCAGCTGCTGTTGAGCACCATTGTGGGGAATGGGCTGCATTGTTGCTATTGCTGCAGCTTCTTTAGGCACCTCTGCCCCAGCTGGAGATGCCCTGTTTCCATAGCAACAGCTCTCCGCGGTGCCAGAGTGGCCAAAAGAAGGGATTTTCCATAGATAGGGGCTGCTTAACCCCAGGTGTCTACCTTCAATGGATGTCGTATGGGCCTCTGTTTAGGGGTTATCAGACATGGTAGCACTCATCAATGTTTCTGCTCTCTTGAGGAGTCCCTCGCTTTCTAAATGATGCTCCTATTCTTTATTCCGACCTCTTTATATCATTCTTGTCTTAGTTATTTATATTTCTTACATGTATTCCTTATAAGTTCTTTAAAGACATGTCCCCTATCTAGTGATCTTTTTCTCTCGGTGTCTAGAATAGTACGTATGTAATAGTAGGCACTCACTTTTGATGGAAGGAATGAACAAAGTGTCTCATTTTCAACATGGTTCAAAGATACTAGCCCCTCGATCCATGAGCCGTTCTTCTGAGTATGCCTACAGATATTGAACTTAACCAGCTTGTTTAAAAAGCTCTAAAAGATGAGTCAGCAACCTTTGACTCTTAGAGGGATAGTCTCAGCCCTCCATCGAGGAGATCTGACAATTACTGCATTTAGAGAGCCCCTTCTATGTGCTGGGAGCTTCATAAACACAGCGAGGATTCTCTTGGTTGCAGAAGACAAAAATCCCAATTCAAACTGGCTTAGGCAAAAAGGAGGATTATTCAGAAGAATCCTGTTGTGTCTTGTTTGGAAAAAGTTGAACAAGTCTAACCATAGGAAGAGTAATGTCTTAGTTGGGCTTGTCAAAACAGCGGAAGTCAAGGACTGAACTAATGCTCAGTATCTTTCTGTCTGTGTATGTGTTGGCTTCATCATCTCTGCCTGGAGACCAGCCTTCTCCCCTTACTGGGGAACCTAGCTGCTAGCTAACTCAATCTCACACCTTGGAGTTTCTACTACCCAAGAGAGATGAACTTACTTTCTCTATTCTAGTTCTCAAAAAAATCACAGGAAAACTCCAGTAGGCCCAGTGTGGGCCTGGTCTACCCCTCAGGTACAGACTCTGTAAGAACACCATGAGAGGAAGATTCGCAGGAAGAGGGAAGAGTACTGGATAAACAATTCCAGAGATGTTTGCTACTAGACCCCATATTCCTTCCTAACAAAAAAAATCTTTTGAGGCAGGTGACATAATTTCCATTCCAGAAATTATGAAACTGTGCCTCCTAGAGGTTTAGAGTCTTGACGGAGATCACACAGTAACTGGGAAGGCCAAGATTAGAATCCCAGTAAGCTGGTTCAGAAACCCTTGTTTTTAACAATACAATGTGTTGCTTTCCCATACGATAGAAAAGAAAGGGAACCAGCAGATAGATGTAAAGTTGGAAAACAAATCATAGCAGAATAGTGGAAAAATCTATTTTTTTCCCAAGAACGTTGAATATTAGCACTTTATTTTTTCAAAGAGCAGTCTAAAGCCATACCAGTTCTTCTGAAAATGAACACCTTTCCTTCCTTCCTGCAGTGTCAGCAAAAGGGATCTCAGTTTAAAATCTCAGAAAGGCTGCCTGTGGACTCACAGGATAAAGGTAATTCATTCTTTGATAGAGCAAATTGCAAAATTAGATGCATCTAAGAGCCAGAGGGGATGTTTATTTCTTAAGGCATTTCCATTGGATCAGAGCCTCTCTATCTGCACAGGTGACAGACAACAGGTCTGCAAAAAAGAAAAAGAAAAATAGGAAAGAAGAAAACAGCAGTGTCTGTACTGGGTTCCATACTGCTTATCTTCTGCACACATGATCTAGTGTGGCTTTGAGAGCCTGTTCAGAATCTGTTTCAGGAGGCAAAGAAAATTAAGGGTAACAATTATAGTGAATGATGCACAGAAATGCACAGACATTGTAATTGGCTTTGCTGGGTCTGCTAGGCTAGCTCAGTGGGTTGCTTTGCATCTCCTGATCACAGAACCTGAGTTACTAAAGAGGACCACCCCAGTAACTGCTTCGTAATAACATCCTCAAATGCATGCTGTAGCCACTCTCCGGTGCTCACTTCAGAAACTCCAGTAAGGGTAGATTGAAAACAGACATTTCGGAGTGATTAGTTCTGTTTTTAATCCACATACAGCTTGGAATGGAAAAGTAGCCACATTTTATTTTAAAGAGTGTCTAGGGACAGTGCCAGAATCTTTCTTTCAGCACATTTTCTGATTAGCCAGGTAGTAAAAGTATTTTAGTATTTTTAAAGAATAAAATCTTAACCTTTTATAGATCTCACGATTCTTCCGATTACAAAACACTCTTCTTTCTGTATAATTGATTATCAGAGGTTAGATGTCAAATATTTGGGTGTGTGTTGAGAAGGGACTTGCTTGATAGAGCGAATACTTCAGAGGAACCTTTTTGACTCTGGAAAATGAATTATATTAAATTTCCCCAACTTTGGTGCATTATTATAACAAGCTAAAGTATTCCAGCCAGGGGAAAAAAAAAATCTGGCAGACAGTTTATCTTTCTTAAAGACTGTGAAATGTAAGATTGTGTGAGTCTTATTTGTTTGCTGGAAGAAAAAAGTGGCACCTTCAGCAGAGACAGTTCTGGTAGGATGCCAGATTAAGAATAAGAGAGAAACAGGGATAGGAACCCTTTCTCCGAGAAAGGATCATACACACTTCTTCAGACTTGAGATCTGAGTACACAGTGTGGCCCGTTTTGCTTTTCTTAGCTGAATGTCATATGTTTTAGGGTGTTCGGCTAGAAGATGGTGGTTATAATCCCATTAGCAGAGCACATGACGATAACATGACATGACCTGCAATATCACAGAATTCCATGGAGGCATCCCCAGAAAGACCAGTCCTTTCCAGTGGTCAGTTGCTGCAGAGGCCTCTGTAGTGCATTTTAATACCATGACCCAACATTTTTTAGAAGGCTCCAGTGGGTTTAGAATTTATTGACCCCATGTAGTATCTTGGATATTAGACTCCATGTAAGCTAAATAGGTAATAGTTTTATAAAGCATGAAGCTGTGATTTTGAACCACTGTTTATAATCGTGCCTGAAGTTAGAGGAAACAGGGGGTGTCAGCACACCTCATTCAGAGCAGTGGCCTCAACACTGCCACTCTTATATGTGCCCCATGGTACTTTTAATCAATGGGCAAATATTTTTCAAGTTCCAGTTGTGCTCTAGGTTTGGTTAGATGTCATAGGTAAGGTAACCATATCATTTATCACCAGAGTCACTTTTGAGAGTGAGAGAGAGCTATTAATAATTATACTGAGTCATGAACTAGGCCTTTTCCAGGTAAACCAGAATGAATGATTGCTTTAGCTATAGGAGATACAAAAATGCCATTCATACCCTTGGTCCACACTCTAAGGCAGCAGTCCCCAACCTTTTTGGCACCAGGGTTTCATGGAAGACAATTTTTCCATGGACCATGGGCAGGGAAGGGGGGAAATGGTTTCGGGATGATTCAAGCACATTACATTTATCGTGCAGTCAAACCTCTCTGCTAATGATAATTTGTATTTGCAGCAGCTCCTCAGCTCCACCTCAGACCATCAGGCATTAGATTCTCATAAGGAGCACGCAACCTAGACCCCTCACATGCACAGTTTACAGTAGGGTTCTCCCTCCTATGAGAATCTAATCCTTGCCGCTGATCTGACAGGAAGCGGAGCTTATGCAGTGATGCGAGCGATGGGGAGCAGCTGTGAATATGGAGGAAGCTTTGCTCGCTCACCTCCTGCTGTGCAGCCCAGGTTCCTAACAGGCCACAGGCTGGTACCGACCCACAGCCCCGAGAGTTGGGGAACCACAGCTCTACAAGATACTTGAAACCCTGTTAAAGCACTAATATTTACACACTGAACAATTCAAGAACATTATAAAAAAGTTCTTTTCTTCCGTAATTATTCTGTTACCTTCCCTATCCATTTCTCTCTTTCTGCCTAGTCATTCTCACAACAGATGTGTTCATTTCTCACCTTTAAAAATTCTTCCCTTTACCTATCTATTGTCCCCTTAGTCTCATCTTCTCATAGCAAAAACTTCTTGAAAAAATAATCTATACCAAGGTCAGCAAGCTTTCTTTGAAGGGCCAGATAGTAAATATTTTAGTCTTTATGGACCATATGGTCTCTGTTGCAGCTATTCATCTCTGCCATTGTATGGCAAGTCACCATAGATAATACTAAAACAAATGGGTTTGGCTGTGTTCCAAAAAAACATTATCTACTAAAACAGGTGGCAGGCTGGATGCAGCCCCTGGGCATCATTTGGAAGCCCCTGATCTGTATGTCACTGCCTCCACCTCATCATGTCATCACTGTCCACTTCCATTCCCCCAGCTCCACTGAAACTGCTCTTGTCAGGGTTGTCAGTGAGTCCCTGTTGTTAAAATCCATGGCAGTTTTCTGTCTTAATCTTACGTGAATTTTCAACAACAGAAGGAATAATTGCTTTCTTCCTTGTCCTTCAAATAGCTTTGTTTGTCTTCTATGATGCCACAGTCCATAGTTTTCTCTCATGTCATTGGTGACCTTTCTATGTATCTTTGCTCCTTCCTTCTTTTCTTCTAGGCATCTGAATATTGGAGTGCCTGAGAGCTTAGCCCTGAGCCATCTTCTCTTCTCTGTCTGTTCTGTCTCCCTAGTTGACTTCTTCCTGTCTTACAGACTTAAATATCATCTCTAAAGTGATGGCTTCTAAATTTAAACCCCTAGCTCTTGCATCTCTGCCAAGCCCCGGATTTTTATGTCCAATTTGTTATCTCCACTTGATGTCAAATAGTCTATCTTAGTCCATCTTGTGTTGCTATCACAGAATGCCACAGACTGAGTATTTTATAAAGAGATTTATTTCTCGTAGTTCTAGAGGCTGGGGAGTCCAAAGTCAAGGGACTCCCAGCTGGCAAGGGCCTTCTTGATGCATCATCCCCTGGTAGAAGGTGGAAGAGCAATAAAGGAACCCATTTCTGCCATATTGCCATGAGTGAAGCTCTGCCCTTGTGACCTAATCACTTTTTAAAGGTCCCACCTGTCAACACTTGCATTGGGGATTAAGTTTCCAACACATGAGCTTTGGGGGACGTATTCAAACCATAGCATTCCGCCCCTGGCACCCAAATTCACGTCATACATTTCTTTCCATCTTAATAGCCTCAAGGTCTTAACTTGCAGCATCAACTCAGAAGTCCAAAGTCTCATCTAAATCAGAAATGGGTGAACCTCAAGGCACGATTCATCCTGAGACAAATTCCCCTCTGGCTGTGAGCCTGTGAAATTAAACAAGTTACAGTGCTCCCTTGGTATCTGCAGGATATTAGTTGCGGGACCCCTCTCAAATTCCAAAACCTGCTAATGTTCAAGTCCCCTATGTAAAATAGTGTAGAATTTGCATAAAACCTACGTACATCCTACATCCTCTTGTATACTTTAAATCATTTCTAGATTGCTTATGATAACTAATACAATGTAAATGCTATGTAAACAGTTGTTATACTATATTTTTAAATTTGTATTTTTTTATTGCTTTCTTTTTCAATTACTTTCAATCCATGGTTGGTTAAATCTGCGGATGTGGAGCACCGACTATATATGTGTACTTCATTTACTTCCAAAATACAATGGTGGGACAGGCGTAGGATAGACATTCCCCTTCTAAAAGGGGAAAATAGGTAAGATAAAAGAAGTAACAGGACTCAAGTAAATCCAAAGCTCAACAGGGAAAACAGCGTTAAGTCTTAAATTTGGAGGATAATCTTTGACTCCATATTCTGCATCCTGGACTCGCAGGAGCAGGGGTTGGGCCTCCAAGGCCCTATGGCTTTGCTGAGCTCAGTTCACTCAGCACCTCTCATGGATTGGAGTTGCATGCCTGCAGCTCTCCTGGGCTGGAGTTGCAGGCTGGCGGCCCTACAGTTCTGGGGTCTCTGAGCTGCCCTCATACCCGTGACTTCCCTAGGCATTCCCTAGTAGGGGCTCTCTACAATGGCTCTGCCCCTGTGACAAGTCTGCCTGGGCTCCCAGGCTGTCCATGACATCCTTTGAAATCTAAGTGGAGGCTGTCATGGCCCTGCAGCTTTTGCATTCTGTATGTCTACAGAGTTAGCACCATGTGAATGCCACCAAGACTTGTGCTTATGCCCTTGGGAGCAGCAACCCAAGTCACACCCAGGCCCACTGGAACCATGGCTAGGTCAGCCGAGGAGTGCTGCATTCAAGGCAGTGGAATCACCAGGCGGAGGTCCTGAGGGCACCTCTCTGGAGCCCTTGCCCACAAGGGCCTGCTCTGGGCCTGGAATGGGAAGGGCAGCCTCCAGGATCTGCAGAATGCGTTTGGGATCTCCCATGTTCTCAATGAAGAGCACCTGGCTCCATTCTCTTCCTGCTGATCTCTTTAGCAAGTGGCTGCTTGGCCACACCCTTGGGTTGCTCTCTTACACACACCTTTTCACTCCTTAGATGGCCAGCCTGCACATTTTCCAAATCATTCCATTCTGCTTTCCTTTTAATTATAAATTCCTTTAAATAATTTCTCTCTGCTCACATCTTACTATTTGTAGTTAAAAGTAGCCATGTAGCTCCTTCAGTATTTTGCATAGAAATGTCTTCCACCAGATATCCTAGTTTACCATTCTTAAATTCTCCTTCCATAAAGCCCTAGGGCATGGGCACAAGTCAGCCAAGCTCTTTGCCAGTTTGTATTAATAACAAGGATGGCCTTTACTCTTGCTTCCAATACCTGTTCCTCATTCCTCTCTGAGACCTCATCCGAATTGCCCTTACTGTCTGTACTTCTACCAACATTCTTGTCACAACCACTAAGTAATCTCTAAGAAGTTCCAGGCTTTCCCTACATTTCTCCTTTTCTGCTGAGCCCTCACCAGGATCACCCTGACTGTTCCATTCACGGTAATATAGGCTTTTACCAGCATTCGCTTCAAACTGTTTCAGCCTCTACCCATTACCCAGCTCTAAAGCCACATTTTCAGGTATTTGTTATAGCAATAGCTGTAGTTTTGTGTTGCTATAACAGAATAGCACAGAGTAATTTATAAAGAAAAGAGATTTATTTCTTACAGTTCTGGTGGCTGGGAAGTCCAAGGTCGAGGGGCCCACGTCTGACAAGGGTCTTCTTGCTATGTCATCCCACGGCAGGGGGTGGAAGGGCAGGGAAGCACACACGTGCTTGAGAAAGGGGGCCAAACTAGTTCTTTTATCAGGTTCCCACTCCACAGATAATGCCATTAATCTATTCATGAGGGCAAAGCCCTCATGACCTAATCACATCTTAAAGGTCCCACCTGTTAACACTATTGCATTAGGGATTAAGTTTCCAACACACGAACTTTGGGGGACACATTCAAACCATAGCGCAGGCTGTGCACGCTTAATAAATTGCAAACACAACTCTTGATTTCCAACCTTACTGCTACCACCACCACACACACCTACCTGTCAGGCCCATCCTTCTCCTGTCTTCCCTAGCTCCGTAAATGGAACCAGTCACTGGCTTTTCAAACCAAAACCTAGGAGTAATCTTTGATTCTTTGCTCTCTCTCCATTACCCACGTGCAGCCCATCAGTGAGTCCTGTGTGTTATACCTTCCTGTAAATCCCGAATTGCTCCACTCCTTCCCGTCACCACTGGCTACCTGGTCTAGACCTCCACCGTCTCTCACCTATATAAATGTAACAGCAGCTTCTTTTTTTTTTTTTTAATAATTTTTTGTCATAGTGTCTCGCTATGTTGCTCAGGCTGGTCTCAAACTCCTAGCCTCAAGCAATCCTCCTGCCTCAGCCTCCCAAAGTGCTAGGATTACAGGTGTCAGCCATGCCAGGCCTGCAGCAGCTTTTTAACAGATCTTTCTTTGCTGCTTTCACTCCTGCCTCTATATAGCCCCCTTGACACAAAGTAGCCAGGGAAGTCTTTTATGTGTGTAAACTATATGCCAGTCCCTTGTTTAAAACTCTTCACCGGCTTCTCATTGCACTGAGACCAAATCCTCATGGTTGTACCAGGCCTTTGAGGCCCTTGGTGCTCTGGTTCCTGCCTCCCTCTCCAACTTATTTTATAACACTTCCCACTGTGATACTACACTACCATCTACTGTCTTTCTTTTTGGTCCTCCAAAATATTACGGTCTTTTCTCTATCAGAGTCATTGCATTGATGTTCTCTCTGCTTGAAATTCTCTTACTCCAAATCCGGACATCCTGCAGGTCCCAGTTCATATGCTGTTTTTCAGGAGATCTTCTGTAATCACCCTCTCCCTTATTCTCATCACTGCATAATTCCTTCACCACACCTGTCTCACTCAGGAATTTTCTTGTTTCTTTCTTTAGTTGCTTTTCCAGGATCTCCCCCCATTTCTCAAAGTAGCAAGTTCCTTGAGTACACATGTTGCACATGTGTGTGGCTGTCAAGCACCCTCACAGCTCCTCTGATATTGCTTCCCGTGGTTGCAGAAGATACTGTGAGTTGTAATACTTTTAATGTGTAGCATCTATCTTTGTAGGTTTTTATTTCAGTGGAAACGTTTGGCTCACCATTAGCTTTAAGTATTCCTTTATAGCCTCATTTCATTGGTTTCTAAATGAGGTACTATAAATGTCTTTAAGATTTGTCACAATTATGGAGTCCTTATGCAAAGCCCTGATTTTTTTTTGAGACCACAATCTTCTGGAATTTGCAAATTCAGAGCTTCCACTACCCGCAAAAAGCCACCTCTGTGTCTCTGTAGGCTTGGAAGGTTACTGCTCATGTGTGCATACACGTGTACACACAGATGTACATGCCCTGTTTATTTGTTGTCATCAATAACATGTGTGGCAATCAGTGAGAAAGAGGAAAATCATTTAGTTTTTAAATTAAAACTTTATGATGCAGATTGGTAAGAGTCCCGAGTTTCTGCCCGTGTCCAAATGCTGGACTCTGTATGTTTCTACTACTACAGAAAAGTTGTTGGCGTAAGTACAATGAATCAAGAGAGCTTTATGGTAATTTTCTTTTGTGACTGGAATTGATTACAGTGTAGTGACTGGTGCTGTCTTGAATTACTTTTTGTTTTTCATTTATGTCTCTTATTCTAGGCACTTGAGGAAGCTCAAAAAGCTATTCAGCAACTCTTCGGCAAAATCAAAGATATCAAAGACAAAGCAGATAAATCAGAGCAGATGGTGAGTTTAGGTTTCTTCCTAACTCTTTTCCACCAAAAGAGGAAGTTAGCTTCTCATCCAGTCATGCTAATTAGTGGGCTTTTTTCTCCCACTTCTTGCCAACCAGTCATCCACATCTCTGAAGCAAGCCCCTGTGAGTACATTCCAGATTGATTCAGGGGTTGCTGCTAGACAGTAGTGACTCACCATCCCTGCTGCCTGCCCTACATTTGCAGCTCTGTTTTTAAATAGAAAAAGTTTTCTTTTTCTCCTTCCCCAAAAATAGTTTCCTAGTCATTTTGGATTTCTTTCTCTAGCATTTGTTTATATCATGTATTTCTCAAGTAAGATATACGATGTGTAACTTCGTAGGACACACTGAAACTCGCCCCGGGTCTGGGAGCTGGGATGTCTCCTGCCCACGATCCATGTGTGTAGTTTTAAGTTCTCCCTCTACAAATTTGTGTCCACCAGTGACATACTCAACAGGCCCCTCTGAGGACCAGCAATGCAGCATTCACCCACTCGTACTCCATGGGAGACACTGGGAGGTGTTGGCTCCTGGGTTCAAATTCCGACCTAAGTAATGTAATGTCTCTAAATTGTCTGTGATTTCCGGTTTCTTCAACTATAAAATAAGAATGATGGCATCTACCTCATAGGGTTGCTGTGAGAATTAAATGACTGAAGGGCACTGAGCGTGGAACTAGGGACTTGGGTTTGTGGCCCTTCCCCAAGGATGCACTGCACTCCGCACCACGCAGCGGCCGTTGAAGTACAATTGTCAGGTCACACTATCAGATGCTGCTTTTGCCAGAGTTGACTGCACTTGGCTTTCTTATGCATCAATATCCTTACGATTGTAATCTGCTGTTCCGGACTATGCTCCCTCTTCATCCAAGGGGCGGGGATGTGGTGACAATTTGAGTAAGCTGCTTCTAAAGTTATTAGATGTCTTATTTTGAAGCAGTTTGTTTTCCCAGACAGTGCTTTGCTAAAGGGGAGAAGAAGTAGGAGTGAGGGGGGAGAGCTGCTATTTATCGACCTCTTAGGTGTCAAGCACTATGTCAGTTTTTTATACGAGCTATCTAACTTGTATAGATAGCCTCATGACAACCTAATGAACTAGGTTTTGTTGTCATTATTATTTTTATGATTACCAGTTTTATAGATGAGGAAACTGAGGCTCAGGGAGGCTAAGAAACTTGTCCTAGGGACACGGAGTTGGTAAGTGGTAGAGCTGGGATTCAGCCCTAGATCTTTCTGACTCCAAAACCTACCATTTCCTGTTCTGCCCTTTTTTGACTGCCCATGGGTAACAGTTGAGGTGCATTCACTCTGGGCATTCTGTTTTGTAGAGTGGTCTCATGTAAGTGTGACCTGTTGTGCCCTATGATTAAAGGTTTTTGTTTAGGGAAAAACAAGTAGTTCGGTATGTCTAGAGTGTCACAGGATAGGCGATGGGGAGTGATGGCAGATTCTGGGAATAAAGAGACTGGCCAGGTCCGGTGTAGAGCAGTGAGGGATGGAAAGGAAGGGATAGATTCCTGACATGAGGCAGAGAAAGAATATTTGGGATTTAATGACTGCAGGAAAGGACAAGAGTCATAGATGACTGTGACTTTGAACACAATGGTTAAAGACTCCTGATGTTAGGACTGAAGCTAAGGAACCCAGAAAGAAACACAGAGGAGTTTTGTAGGAAATGGAATGATGATTTCAGTGTTGGAAGTGAGTGATCAGATTATAGGGCCAAGCTCCTATATCTGGTTTACTATACCACTCCTGATCTTTTTTTTGCCCCCACTTCAGTTATTCAGTGAAGTGGTGGTGGGGTCGCAACCTTTTTAAAAAAAAAAATACAATGGAAATAGAGGTAATTTGAGGGTTATGGAGGGAAGGCAGGCTTCATGGGGAAGTCCTAATGAAAGAGGCTTTTTTTTTTTTTTTTGAGACAGGGTCTTGCTCTGTCTCCCAGGCTGAAGTACAGTGGTGCAATCATAGCTCAATGCAGCCTGGCACTCCTGGGCTCAAGTGATCCTCCTGCCTCAGCCTACGAGTAGCTTGGGAGTATAGGTGCATGCCACCAAGCCCAGCTAATTTTTTTTTTTTTAGAGATAGGGTCTCACTTGTTGCCCAGGCTGGTCTCAAACTCCTGGGCTCAAGCGATCCTCCTGCCTGGAGCCTCCCAAAGTGCTGAGATTACAGGCATGAGCCTCTGTACCTGGCCAAAAGAGACTTTTTTTCTGCTAAGATCCAGATCAGCCTTACAGGCTTGTGGGTATGGAATTGAACTGGGCAGGTCATAATCTTTGAGTTCACCCAGGGTGCTCAAACTCTGAAAAATCAAGGTCACATGAACTTAACTCACTACCGAATTTTTCACTTTAATGGGAGGTATATCAATCCAGTGACTAGAATGTTTGTGCCTGGTATCCAGGGCTCTCCCTTCTTTCCACCTATCACAGAACCTGGCGAACCAAATTGCTATTAAGAAAGTTTCTCAGTCAACATGGACTCAGAGGAAGATTTCACTTAGGTGTTAAATTGGAGAATTTTGCCAACTTCTCTGTTGAGTATACTTTTCTAGTGACTGAAATATACTTCCATTCCCAGGTACAGGTCTCTCTGTCTTGGATGTGGTGGAACAACACTCAGAACTTTACTTCCCCGACTGCCTTCTCACTCCCTGAAGCCTGCTACTCTCCACCTATGACATTACTTGTTAAGCTTATGTTATAGCTGGTTACATTTTAGTCTTCTTGAGATTTGAGAGAGAGTCTTTGCTGGAGACCCAGGCCATAAACCTTAGTTCCATTAATAAAGACTATTTCAATTCAATTAGCAACTAATATCCATTTTGTGCTGAACCCAGTAGCTCCAGTGTCACAGGGCATTCTTTTCTGACCTTATTCAAGGGAAAAATGTGCTTTACTTGGCTCCTGTATCTTACATGTTCAACAGCGAGTTGTTATTTGGATCATTCTATATGGGGTAAAAATTAACGTTCATTTCATTCTCACCACTGAGGGTTTATAACCCTGCATAGAGTCTGAAAAAATGTCAAATTAAATTTAAATAGGCTGATCGGAAATTATTTTGATTTCGTATTATGAGAATGTTTGTGTTTTCTCCCAGGGCTCACCTGAGATTTTTTTCTTTGTTTCATTTGCATTAGTTTCTTGTGGTGCTACTTGCAGAAGCATTTACATCTTTCTTAACCTCTTCCTTTCTCTCCTGTGGTTTTTCTGTATTTAGGTGAAAGAAATCACCCGTGACATTAAGCAGTTAGATCATGCCAAACGCCACCTGACCACCTCGATCACAACACTGAACCACTTGCACATGTTGGCAGGCGGCGTCGATTCCCTGGAGTAAGCAATGTAAACTTTCTCCTTCAAGTCCACAAGAAATGTATCACGTAAAGAAAATGGCATCATAGGTTTATGCACTTCTCAGCCAGGGAAGTCTCGTTATCCTGCCCCACTTTCTGCAAACTGGCCGTGAGTGTTCAGTACCATTTTTGCTTTGTGCCCTCTGGAGTTCAGAATTTAACAAACACCTGAAGCTTTGAAGCGAGGTGCAAGTAAGTCTGAAGAGACCCAGAAAACCTATGAGAATGACTCCAAGAATATGGACCATTTTGACATAGTTGATCTATACCATTAAGGCAGACGACATGATTCGGGCCCATAATCATTCCCTGTAGCCTCTGCCTTGGCAAGTCTTCCTGCTTGTATTGGGCTGAGTTGCAGTGTCATTGAAGAGACCATATGGAAACATCTTTAATTTGTCATTCAACCCCATGTTTTCAAAGGCAGTAGCTTCCTTTTTGGCTTACAGAGGGAATGATACATGAGAATGTTAGAAATAGTATTAAACGGAAGAGCTGGTTATTTATCACAAAGCAGCAATCCAGAGCTTCCTTTGCTAGGAAGATTCTGCCATTCCAGTTCACCTCTGTGGTCTGTCTCAGGCTGGGGATCGCCCCTGCCCCAGCCTCAGTGTAATTCCACGTGTGGACAGAGTAAGAGCATCTCCAAGGAAACTGAGAAACAGTATCCAAAGTCTTGGGGGAGGAGAACGCATTGAAGAGAAGCAGAGGAGCTGGCAGGCTCCCTCCTGAGCTCTCCTAGGTGTTACATGAGCTCCAGGGCGTCCATTCTCCTGTGAGCAGTGATAGCAGTGGCCAGCGGGAGACCAGAAGAGCAGTCTCCTGTGTTCCTGCCCCAGGTGCTCAGTGTTGTCCACCAAACTATCAGACCAGGCAGTGGTAGCAACATAACACCTTGGCTTGAACTTGCTCCTGTCTTTTTCAGTGCCTCTTAAGGGAAATAATAAATTAGAAATTTAATTTAAAAGCCCAACCCTAAAGAAAAATTTAGATGTAATAGTTTGTACTTCCTCCCTGTAACTGTTGATTTTGTCAACATCCTTTTATTTAAGCTTCATTTACCTTAGCAACAGGGCAAGTAGACATCTCTGACACAGAGTGGCTTATCGTTGCCTTAAAACCTACAGATTTGAGTTAACATGCAAATGCGTGTAAATGCCCTAGAAAGTTAGTATGTAAATTCATATAAATGCCCTAGAAAGATGTGTTTGGTTTGCCCAAATGCTGTAATCCTCAGATGGTAACATCCCTACCCCTGTTCTCTGCCAAAAGCCTGCTAATCCCATAATACCCAACCTAAATCCATAGAGTCTTCCCAGATTCCCCTCCCCCTAGCCAAAGAGAATTCATCACTCATGCATTCGTTTGGAGGCCCCACAGCACATAACTTGTACTTCTATATAGAGCATAATTCATCCTGCTTGGTATTAGGTGTGTGCTTGACTCTCCCTCACTAAATGATGTCACCTTGTGGATTTGGACCAGGTCTTATTTTTTTTCCCCCAGTGCATAGCACCATGCATGTTCAGTGCTCAGTGAATGTGTATTAAATTGAGTTGATGTCTGTGTTAGAGGTAGAGTAAGTTGTTTCATATCTTTATCTTGTGTCCTTAGTGTTTCTCTAGGGTTTTCAACTTCTTATTTCCTTGCAGAGCCATGACCAGGCGAAGACAGTATGGAGAAGTTGCTAATCTCCTTCAGGGTGTAATGAATGTCCTAGAGCACTTCCACAAGTACATGGGAATTCCACAGATCCGGCAGCTTTCTGAAAGGTAAAATGTCACTGGAGAAAAATGCTTTTCCCTAAGAAAAGGTGGTGTTGGGAATTGCTTATGCATTTAGCTCAGCACATTCATTGTAGAATCTTATTGTAAGAAGAGACCTTGGATGTTACCTGATCTAACTCTGTCTGATGCAGGCGTTGCCCCTATAATACCCTTTACCATGTCTTCTAAAGATAGTTGCAGTTGTATATATGAGCAACTCTCAGTTGTCTGCATTTGTGACAGAAACTGTTCTAGTTATCTATTTCCTAGTAACAAACCACCACAAAACTTAGCAGCTTAAAACGATAATTATTTTGCTCATAGAATTTGGCCTGGCTCAGTGGAAATAGCTTGCATCAGGTGAGGCAGCTCGAGAGGGGGCCTTTGCTCACTCTCATGGCTGGCAGGTTCGTGCTTGCTGTCAGGTGGGAGCTCAGCCAGGCTACGGTCAGGGATCCTTTGTTGCCCTCTGTGGGCTGCTTGGACTTCCTCATGGTAAGGTGACTGCGTACAAGAATGAGCATCCCAAGAGAACTGGGCTTGGAAATCACATAGCATCCCTTCTGCTATAATCACAAGGCTGCTAAGATTCGGGAAGAAGGAGCGTAGTCTTCCCTCACTGCCTGGTGGGAGGGGTGTCAAAGTCACATTGGTACAAAGAACATGTGGGATGGCATATATTGCTGTGACAGTCTTTGGAAAAATATAATGAGCCATTAGAACTTCAGATATGACAAAAAGATGACTTCCTCTCTATTTCCTTTCTTCCTACTACAATTTTTTTTTTTTTTTTTTAAGAAACAGGGTCTTGGCCGGGCACGGTGGCTCACACCTGTAATCCTAGCACTTTGGGAGGCCGAGGCGGGTGGATCGCTCAAGGTCAGGAGTTCGAGACCAGCCTGAGCAAGAGCGAGACCCCGTCTCTACTAAAAAATATAAAGACATTAATTGGACAGCTAAAAATATATATAGAAAAAATTAGCCGGGCATGGTGGCGCATGCCTGTAGTCCCAGCTACTTGGGAGGCTGAGGCAGAAGGATTGCTTGAGCCCAGGAGTTTGAGGTTGCTGTGAGCTAGGCTGACGCCACGGCACTCTAGACTGGCAACAGAGCAAGACTCTGTCTCAAAAAAAAAAAAAGAAACAGGGTCTCATTATATCACCCAGGCTGGTCTCAAACTCCTGGGTTTAAGCAATCCTCCTGCCTTAGCCTCAGTGTTCAGTGAATGTTTTTTAAATTGAGTTGATGTCCGTTTTAGGGATAGAGCAGTTTGTTCCATATCTGTATCTTGTGTCCTTAGTGTTTCTCTAGGGTTTTCAACTTCTTATTTCCTTGCAGAGCCATGACCAGGCGAAGACAGTACGGAGAAGTTGCTAATCTCCTTCAGGGTGCAATGAATGTAACGAGTAGCTGGGACTATAGGCATGCGCCACCATGCCTGGCACTCCTTCCTAATACCATTGAGTTTTAGTCCCAGATTTGCATCCAATGGAAAGAAAGCCAAATGCTTAGAGAGAAAGGAAGATTAGGATTCTGAAGGACAATGAGGAATGGTGAATTCAGTGACTTTTCTGTTAGAAATAGCAGCGGGGAGAATACTAAGAACACAGAGACAATCACCGTTGACAAATCCTAACAGTCTTCCTTCCAGCAAATAAGAAACGAAGGGGCTAGTACTTAGCAGCAGCCATCATTTTCCACTCTGCCTTCCCAATAAGGCCTCACTGCTATGGGCTTCTTTTTTCTTAAGTTTCTTTATTTTTAGTTACACAAGTAATACATGTATACATTTTCTTTTGTTTAAAAAATACACATATACAGATGAAACTTAAGTTCCCTTAAGTTTGAGCTATACCTCAAATTCCGTTGTTCTCCCTGGAGGTAGAACTCCATTAAACGGATATCTCCCCAGACTTTTATCTGTGCTTTTGCATAAATCTATAGTTTCAGTTAATGGTTTTGTTTTGCTTTGTTTTGTTTTATAAATAAATGGTTTCATACCATATGCTTCATTCTGAAACTCGCTTTTTGTTTTCAACCTAGCAATGTATTTCAGAGATGTTTTTCCACATTCTATTTAATTGATGCGTAGAATTCCGTAGAGTAACATGCCACAGATTATTTATCCATTTTGCTAGCACTAGATTGTTTGTTTCTAATTTTAAGATATATCCCCTTTGCACATATGCAGGTATTTCTCTGGGGTAGATTCTGCATCATAGGGTTATATACATTTACAATGTTAGTAACCACTGTCCATTTGCCCTCCAAAGAAGCTTTATGTACCTATAGCACCATCTATACAGTATGTGAATACCCATTTCTCTACACCCTCAACAACACTTGATATTGTCATTTTTCATTTTTATTTGCCTAATGGATGAAAAATGGTATCTAGTTCCTTTAATTTTCGTTTCTCTGGTAACTAGTGAGATTGGTATTTTTTTTCCATTAATGATATGCCATTTACATTTCCTCTGCAAAGTATCTGTTTATATCCTTTGCCAATTTTTCTATTGAGTTATCCCTTTCTTATTGATTTGTTGGAATGATCTATATATTCTGGATATTAATCCTTTGTCAGATTTAGGTAGCTTTTGTCTGTAAAACCATCTGGGTAATGTTACCTGTTTTAAAGACAGATCTTCGACTATCCTTTCAGTTTTTTCTATGGTAATTAGTCTATTCAGATTTCTTACTTTTTAAAATTTTATAATTGTGGCAAAAATATATATAACATAAAATTTACCATTTTAACGATTTTAAAATTTACAAAACGGTGATATAAGTATATTCACATTGTTGCGCACCTATTGCCGCTATCCATTTCCAGAACTTTTTCATCATCCCAAACAGGCTATGTACCCATTAAATAATAACTCCCGGCTGGGCCCGGTGGCTCACACCTGTAATCCTAGCACTCTGGGAGGCTGAGGAAGGTGGATCGTTTGAGCTCAGGAGTTGGAGACCAGCCTGAGCAAGAACGAGACCCTGTCTCTACCAAAAATAGAAAGAAATTAGCTGGATAATTAAAATATATATATAGAAAAAAATTAGCCGGGCATGGTGGCGTGTGCCTGTCGTCCCAGCTACCTGGGAGGCTGAGGCAGGAGGATCGCTTGAGCCCAGGAGTTTGAGGTTGCTGTGAGCTAAGCTGACACCACGGCACTCTAGCCCGGGCAACAGAGTGAGACTCTGTCTCAAAAAAAAAAAAAAAAAAAAAAAAAAAATAACTCCCCATGTCCTCCTCTCCCCAGGTCCTTGTAAACTCTGTCCTACTTTGTGTCTCTGTGAATTTGCCTATTCTTGGTCCCTTGTGGAATCAAACAGTATTTGTCCTTTTGTGTCTGGCTTATTTCACTTAATGTTTTCAAGGTTCATCCATGTTCTAGCATATATCAGAATTTTATTCCTTTTTAAGGCCGAATTGTCCATTGTAGGTATACCACATTGTGTTTCTCCATTCATCTATTGATGGACATTTGGGTTGTTCCACCTTTTAACTATTGTATGATAGAATAGGCAAATCTATTGTTTGGCATTCATTGTTGTCTGTTAAACACCTGAAGTCAATCTGATTCTTACTCCCTTACAAGATAACCTATTTTTCTTTGGTTTTCCTTTGCTTTGGAAATATTTGAGATTTTGGGGCTGGAGGAAGTCAGGAATTTTACTAGGACATAGGTCTTTTTTTATTTGTGATGCTCTGTTCTTGTTTATTCTTAAAGACTCATGAATTTCTTAAGTTCTCAGAAATTATTCTCTTTTGTTCCTTTCTTTGAGTAGTCTCTGTGATTTGTCCCCTCTATTCTCTCATTGTGGAATTCTTATTACATGGATACTGGGGCTTCTAGATCTGCTGCCATGTTTCTTAATTTTTCTTTCATACTTTCCATCTCTTTGTCCTTTTGGGCTGCTTTCTGAAAGAATTCCTCAACTCAGTCTTCCTGTTTTAATTTATTCTTCACTTGTACCCATTCTGCTAGTTGGCCTAGCTGTTGAATTTTTATTTTAATAATCCAGCTTTTTAATTTCTAAGATATCTAGCTGATTTTTCATGGGCATAATATACTCTTAAATCTTTCTGAGAATATAAATTATATGTATTTTAAAGCTCTGAGTTGCCTGTTTTATTTCTTGTCCTCTGTTGTAAGGTCTTCAGTTTGTTGAGTATGGTGACTCGCTTTCTTGGTATTAGCGTTCTTCAAATGTTTGGTGATTCCTAGCTGAAAGCTCATTTTTGTTGTTGACGTTCTGTTGGTCTGATCAAGAATGCTCTTTTACTGCTACCTGCTTGTCAGGAAGAGGTGGGATGTGCTGCGTGGCTAAGTGTATCACAGACAGTGCTTCTAAAGTGAGGCAGGGCCATACCTGGAGGGACCTGCCCGGTGGCTATGCCAGCAGCTGATCTTCTGGGCTTGGAGGCTCCCTGATCTTCCTGGGTGTTGTCAGCCCCTCTGGCCTCTGCTGAGGTTCTCAGAGCCAGGAGCCACACCTGCTGAGCATTCAAAGTGCAGATGCAGACGTGGACACTGGCTTAGTCACTCCTATTGCAGGGACCCAGCGTATCCCACTGGGCCCACCCTTCTGCTCCTGGTATCTGTCACCATCATATCTTTCATTTTTGAGAGGCATTTTTGGGCAGCGATTTCCTTCTCTAAGCCTGTGCTACCAGGGGGTCCTCAGAGTTTCTAATCTACCACTTCTTTTCTTGCGTGGTTCTGGATTTTTATTATAATAAAATCTTTTCATTATTTCTGAGGATCTGGGTCAGGAATGGGAGGTTGTAACACATGCTCAGCATGCCATCTTATAGTGGAAATGCCAAAGAACTGTTAAGGAATGTTGGAACAGAGCTTGGCAGGGTGCTAGGGAAGTCGCCACCCTTTCCCTCATCCTTCCTAAGCCCTTCACACTTAGAGCTGGCTGATTGCCATATCAGGCTGGGAATGTGACACAGCCAAGAAAGCAGACGAATGGGACTTTCTGAGCTGCAAGAGAGAAGGAAGCTTGGATGGAGCAGGCAGACTTGCTCTCAGTGGATGGGGAAGAGGTAGGAGGCCAGTATCTTCTACCCCTACTCTTGTGATAACCCAGAGTTGATCTGTTTTTCTCATTCATTTATCTGATAGATAATTCCTATGCCTTTTCTATATCCTAGGCCCTGTGTTGGGGTACTGAAGGCACAAGTATAAGAAATGCACACTCTCTGCCCTCAAAGAGTTCACCATTTTTATATGGAGAAGAAAGACACTAATAGAAAATTTTAATACAGCACAGATGCAACAAATCTGGTATGTGCTGTATAAGGTATAGCAGGATCTCCAAAGATGATTGAAGCAGGGACTTAGGGTTGGGGTCATAGAAGAGTTCAACTTTAATCTGAATTTTAAAAGAACAGGTAGGCTCTTACCACCAACACAAGGAGGGAGGAAAGAAGGGAGAGAAGGAATATCATGGTAGTTTGAGAGGCAACAGAGGGTGATATGGCTGCATAGGTTGGTAAGGTCAGATTTTCTAAGCCTTGCTAAAGAATTTATTTTGGGGACAGTGAAAAATTTTAAGCAGAGAGGGACATGATCTTATTTGTATTTTGTAAAAGAGTCTGGTGGATCATAGAGGTAGAGACTGAAGATTAGGAGTATATTCCAGAGTAGAAAAAATAAGACCCTTACAAGGCATGACCAGGAGGTCAAGGAGATGTGTTTAGGAGTTGATTACCAGTTGGTGGTATGGGAGGGGCATTACTGATGGCAGGAATGTGACAGAACTTGATTTTATTTATAAAAAACAATGTAGAGATTCAATAAGGGTGCCAAGACCGTTCAATGGGGGAAAAGATAGTCTTCTCAAGAAATGTTGCTGAAGAAACTAGATGTCCACATGCAGATATAGAAGTTGGACCCTAACCTAGCACCGTATACAAAAAATAACTCAAAATGGATCCATAACCTAAATGTAAGACCTAAAACTATAAAACTCTCAGAAGAAAACATAGAGCAAATCTTCACAGCATTGGATTTAGCAGTGATTTCTTGGTTATGACTCCAAAATATGGAGCCAAAAGAAAAAACAAATAGCTAAATTGGACTTCATGAAACTTTTAAAAATTTGTGCATCAAAGGACATTATTAGGGCCGGGTGCAGTGGCTCACGCCTGTAATCCTAGCACTCTGGGAGGCCGAGGCCGGTGGATCGTTTGAGCTCAGGAGTTCGAGACCAGCCTGAGCAAGAGCGAGACCCCGTCTCTACCAAAAATAGAAAGAAATTAATTGGACAGCTAAAAATATATAGAAAAAATTAGCGGGGCATGGTGGCGCATGCCTGTAGTCCCAGCTACTCGGGAGGCTGAGGCAGGAGGATCGCTTGAGCCCAGGAGTTTGAGGTTGCTGTCAGCTAAGCTGACGCCACGGCACTGTAGCCCAGGCAACAGAGTGAGACTCTGTCTCCAAAAAAAAAAAAAGAAACGTTATTAACAGGGTAAAAAGGCAGCCCACAGAATGGGGAGAAAATATTTGTAAATCATTTATCTGATAAGGGATTAATATCCAGAATATATAAAGAACTCCTAAAACTTAATGACAACCAAAAACTCCATTCAAATATGAGCAAAAGACATTTCTGCAAAGAAGATATATTAATACAAACAGCCAGTAAGCACATGAAAAGATGCCCCTGTGTCGGTGTCTACAGTCTGTGTGTGCACCTGTGGTCCCAGCTGCTCAGGAGGCTGAAGCAGGAGGAGCACTTAAGCCTAGGAGTTCAAGGCTTAAGTGAGCTATAATCACACCACTGCATTACAGTCTGGGTGGCAGAGCAAGACCACATCTCTGAAAAAAAAGAAAAGAAAAAGAAAAAAAGAAAAGATGTTTCCATTAGGGTGTGAGGTGATATCTTACTGCGGTTTTGATTTGCATTTCCGTGGTGGGCTTTTTAGCTTGATGTAGTCCCACTTGTTTATTTTTACTTTTGTTGCCTGTGCTTTGGGTGTGCTCTTTTCTTTTCAACATTTTGTCAAAGAGGTAGCTTTATAAATTTGAAGGAACTTTGTAATCACTGTTATAATGACTTTTCCCTTAAAAAGAGAAAATCGAACATTCTATAAATATATTTCAGTGCTCTAGACGTTCATTATCATGTAGGGCTGCTGGAAACACAGGAGAATTTACTTTTCTTTTAGTTCATTTCACACTAATGGCAATAATTTTGTATAAGTTAATATGTGCTAAGTAACGCTAAGAAGAACATGAGGAGAAAGCTTCTTGTTTTCAGTGCTTGACTGTAATTGTTTTTTAAGAGGTACTAAAAGTTTGAGGGAAGTCCAGACTTCTTATTTTTAGCATCATTTCTGGTGAGTTTTCCTCCCTTATGTTTACATAGTGATGGCAGAACCATCTGGAAATGATAGAAATCACTGTTTGTTTTGGGGGGTGGGGAGAAGGCAGGAGAGTTCCACCCTATGCATTGCTTCGGTTTCTCTAATTTAATATCTTGCTGTCTATAAATTGTAGAAAGGTTGTGTTCTGAAACATTCATATATTTGAAATATGAAGTTCTTGAGCCTTGATTTGAACATAGCTATTTCTTCCAACTACCCTTCTGGCAAATGCTTAAACATTTAATGTAGCATTGAAGGAAAGATTTTTTTTTTCTTTAATATCTTTACATTTCAAATCCTCCTGGCCTAAGCATATCCATGACAGCAAATGTTTCTAGTCACAAATCAGTATTTCCTGACAGAGAATGGAAGATTCTTGCATTTTCTTGAAAACCATGGAACCCTTGAACTAAGAAATATTTTTCAGATCTGTTTCTAACCTCTTCTATGAAAGAGGTTTGGCAGGTTGGGAAGTCACATGGTATAGTGAAAAAAGAACTGAAGCAGGGAATGGAAGGGCCTGACTAGCTGCACGGCTTTGACAGTTCTTTCTGGGCCTCTTCTCAGTTTTTTTTTTTTTTTTTGAGACAGAGTCTCACTCTTTGCCCGGGCTAGAGTGAGTGCCATGGCATCCTAGCTCACAGCAACCTCAAACTCCTGGGCTCAAGCGATCCTATTGCCTCAGCCTCCCGAGTAGCTGGGACTACAGGCATGCGCCACCATGCCCGGCTAATTTTTTTTTCTATATATTTTTAGTTGTCCGATTAATTTCTTTCTATTTTTAGTAGAGACGGGGTCTCACTCTTGCTCAGGCTGGTTTCGAACTCCTGAGCTCAAACGATCCGCCTGCTTCGGCCTCCCAGAGTGTTAGGATTATAGGCGTGAGCCACCGCGCCCAGCCCTCCTTCTCAGTTTTAAATGTGTGAGGATTGTCCTTGTTGATCTCAAAAGCATCCCACTGAGTCTGTCCCGCGGAGATTCTAGGTTAAGATTCTTCATAGTGCCTGTCTGTTTGAAAAATGTAGCATCTTGTGTTTTAACAAGCTGTATAAATAAAAAAAAAATAATAAATAAAATAAAAAAGAGAAGGAAAAAAAAGAGAAGAGGAAAAATGTAGCATCTGACTAATTAGCCATCCTGTTCAGTACAGACTTTTCGTATTTGGGAGGACGATGGGTTTATTGAATAGGAATTGTTGAGGGTATTTTCTTTGGAACTGTCATTCGCAAGGTAACGAAAGTGTCAGGGTTACTTTATCCACAAATGTCTGAATAATTTTCATAATCTGCCATCCCTCTGTAACCATTCCTTATGAAAAACTGATAACACATTTAGGAAAGGGCCCCTTTGAACAACCCTGAAGTCACATGGCAGGAGGATGCCAGAAACTACTTGCTTGACCTTTCTTGCTGATCAGCACCATGAATCTTTCATTTCCTAAAAGTGACCAACATTGGGTCACCACCGCGCAGCAGGCTGAGCTTGTTTAGATGCCAGGAGGAATTGCTATTTATCCTATTGCCTAGGAGGTATAGGGTGACTTTCATAAGAATGGATAGGAAATCTTCATAGTTGAATGCATATATCTGCTCTGCTGACAAGAGTCTCAGTTGATCCATCTCTTTACAGTAGGGAGTTAATTTTCATTGTTATAAGAGGAAGAAATGTAAAGGAGTGAGGCCGAAGATATATTCTCTTCTGTCTGTTGAATTCTTTCTAGGATCCTGTTTAGGCAATTGATTGTAAAGACTACGATGCACGCCTGACCCTGAAGATGCATGGGATTGTGGTTTGGGTTTATAGATATCATCAGTAATGTCTGTAATAGGATGATTGCTCTGTCTTCTGAATCACTGACAGCTACTTCAAAAACTGTTGTCGGGAACATTTATATGCAGAAGCTTATTCTTCAGCTCCAACATTAAGTATGCATCCAACCTGCAGCCCCCAGTAAAGCCAGCTAGTGCTGTAAGATGGGTGTCATAGAGTACTCAGTACTGGAGAGGACACAGAAAATCATCTAGTACAGGCCTCTATCCCCACCCTCTTATTTCATAGCTGTTCTTAGTTGTGGCCCACGTAGAGGAAGTGACTTATGGTTACACAGCCCACTAGTGACATAGCTAAGTCTAGCCTATCTCGAGAAGTGACTTTGAAAGCAGATTAAAGAACATGGCAAGGAGGTCTACATATCAGAGTCTGGTGATTCACCCTTCCTTTTGTGCTCTGATAGTGCCAAGTCCCATCCTAGGCTTTGGTCGTCTTTTCGGCCACCTCAGTTTCAGAGTCAGCAAGAATGTGGAATTAGAGAATGGTGGAGATGGGGGCGGAGGGCAAAAGGGGCAGTTCTGGGCCCGTCAGTATTGTTGACATGGTCAGTATCCCTGAGAATGTGACTGCGAGTGCCTCTGGCCAGGGGTGGGGCTGCCCTTGCAGGAGTCCCTGTGGCTTAGGAGGGAACTGGTGCTGTTTGTGTGCTTCCAGGAAGAGGGTAGGAACAGAGAGGCCTGAGCCCCTGGAAGCTCTGTCTTGTGACCTAGCACCAAAGGAGGCCATCTGTTGGCTTACTGGGTGGGGATCACAAGATGCTTTCAGGTACAGTTTTACGAAAGCATATTCTTTTATATCAGGGTTCACACTCAAGAATGTTTCCCACTGTCTGTTGGGCTACTCTGGTGGATGGCCCTGATTCTGATCTGGGAACCTGTTGCAGTAACAGCCTTCTCTAACTCTTTCCTGGCCCCCTTGAAAACTGACTGAAAAGGCTGAAAACCCACCTATAAGAGTGGTTTAAAAAGTTTCGAAGATAATGGAAAACGCTGGAAAGTATTTGGGGTAAGGCGTAATTATAAATATGCCACAGAGAAAGCAGACTGTTTTGGGTCATGCCTATCCCCTTATTTAAAAAAAAAAAGAAAGAAATCTCAGCAGGTTGCCAGGCACTCATTAGTAGCCAAAGAAATTGTGGTTTTGAGCTGTTCACCATTTCTAGAAACTTCATAAAGTTAATTTGGAAGAAACAGTGGAGAACGAGAGAGGAAGCATGCTCTTTTATGGTGCTTCTAGCAAAGACAAAGTATTTGCCTCTGGTGCAGAGCAATCCAGCAGGGCCTCAGAGCCCAGCTCCACTCGGGCTCTGTGAGGTGGCCACCAATGTCAGGTGGCCACAGGGACACCTGTGGAGGACACAGGGACAGAAGGCATGATCAATTGCAGGATGTGATGCACAGCTCCTGTCTCATCCTTCTCGTTTTTCCTCTTGCATTCAAGCCGACAAATAGCCCAGAGTTCCTAGTGTACATGCAACCGCTGCTAAGTACTGGCCTCTCCATTCTAACCGGTTTTTCTTGGAATTCCATCTTCATATGCACAAACTTCTGAACTTAAATCTTCCTTCAGTGGCCTTCACTCATCATTAGCAGTTCATTTTGTCATTTGGCTCTTTTTTCTTTTTACTTTAGAAACCATTTTTTGCATTCATTTATTTAAAAACTTATCCTGTTGTTGGTTTCTGGGATAAAAAACAAAAACAAAAACACCACCCTGAAAGAGTATGGAGCCCTCTTTGCCTTCTCTGCTCCAAGGATCGGGAGAGCAGTTATACCAGTCATCCCAAATGGATTTGTATTTGAGTTGGGTGTTATTCTATAACGTTTTTCCACAGCATAACTACCCGCTAATGAAAGTTTGTGAAGATTAACATATACTACTTCAAGACAGGTGAGGGGTGGCCTAGAAGAACTTTGGGGATACAGAAAATCCATCCTGAGAATAAATCGGATGCACAGGCCCTGGTCATAAACCTGCTACTAACTGGCATGTGACCTGTCTTACCTAGTCACACATCCCTGTTCCCTTCCTGGGTGATCTCTAAAGACGTCGATAGTTCTGACGCCTAGAGATCGGTGCGTAATCACTGGCGGGTATTTGAAAATTATACCAAGTGATGACGTGTTCCCTTTTCCTTGCAGAGTGAAGGCTGCACAGACTGAGTTAGGACAGCAGATCCTGGCCGACTTTGAAGAAGCATTTCCTTCCCAGGGTACCAAGGTACTGTTCTGCATTTTCCCTCCAGTATTTAGGTATCATCACCATCCTTGCCAAATTCATACCCACTGCAGTTGCCATTCGTCTGTCATTCCAAAAGTGTTTGCTGGGAGCTGCAAATCCGTTTGCTATTGATTACCAGTTTAGGGTAATGAGACCGTCTTTGATTTTAAATACCCCAAAGCGACATCAGTTCCTCACTGTGCTCTTCCAGCATCAAAAATGAGGATTTGTTTTGGTTTAAGTTAGTACATATATGTCAAACCTTATATCTTGTCTACCCTATAAATTCCTCTTTTCTTATGGCTGTGTTTAAAAAAAAAAAAAAATCTCGAAGCCGCAATGTTTTTAAGGATTGTTATATAACTTATTGGTTTCGGTTTTGGCGAAAAGACAACTGGGAGGAGCGTCCACGGCTTATGTAACTCTCTGAGTGACACAGTTAGGAGGCTCACTTTTAATGATCATAATCCTGTTCTTTGGAATTAATTCCCTTCAGCTCTCACTGGTAACGGAGCTATTTGTGTTGTGTCTGCAAAGCCCACAGTATTTCACTTATGCGCTATTGGTTACACGTCTCATGTAACAAGCTTTCCCTCACTTGGCTGTCATTGTGCTTGGGTAACTGCTTTTAGTTCTATCCTTCAAACTGTAGCAGATGTCATCTTAATGCTTTGCATGTGTCGGGGCAGGAAGAGCCCATAGAAGCTTTTTTCCTCTATTATTTGAGCTATTTCAAGAGAAAGAATCGTTCAAGGCAGAAATGTACTGAAGCACGCAGGGGTAAGGAGCCTTCCGTGCTGAACTTGGTGGGTGGAGAGAGGGGACATACATTCAGTTTACTGAGCCAAGGAACGTTTCCT
The DNA here is from genome assembly GCA_004363605.1 of Indri indri. Lineage (NCBI taxonomy): Eukaryota > Metazoa > Chordata > Mammalia > Primates > Indriidae > Indri > Indri indri. Next base: position 63,190 of record RJWJ010000984.1, on the reverse strand, counting down.
GGATCTGCTCTATAATTCAATAACTGGAAATATCTTCATCATTTTTTGTGTGTGCTCCATAAAAGAAACGTAGGAAGGAGGTGGGTGTGGTTGGCCCAGCTTTTGTAGATTACTTTCTATAGGAAACCTGCTCCTGATTTTAGTGCCTTCATATTTTATGGCTGTCTGTTAGTAATCATATATTTATTTATAAAGCACTTGTCTTTGAGAACCTCATATTCCTTAGTCATCTGATATAACTGCAGGGAGGGAGTAGATGTTGGAAAGCCATTATTCCTGTTTACTACATGAGGAAAACGAAGGTCAAAGAAATAAAAGGGATTGTGAGGCTATTCACTAATTGTGAGCACTGGACTCTTCTCAGGCCCCAGACAGCTTTGCTAGACTCTGCTGCCCTTTCAAGAAAGATGGATAAAGCCCATCTTTATTATTTAGAAGAAACTAACCATGACCTACTTTGTATCTTTTTTCCCAGATCCCACCATGCAGATGAAGTTAAATGGTTTTCTTTAACAGCATGCCTCCCATTTCTCTGGCTCAGTGACTTCATGTTTTTTTTTTTTCTTTCTTTTTCTTTTTCTTTTTTGAGTTTTCCTTTGTCCTTTTTAAAATCTGTAGACTTTTCTTAAAGGCCTTATGTTATTATTCCTAATTCGCAAATGGAAATCAAGATTTTTTAAAAAATTATCCAAGGTAACCTAGTAAATTGTCTGTAAATGAAAAAATCCAAACCCACAAACCCATAGATTTTAGCCTCTGTGACTTCTCCATCAGATCAAACCCTTTCCTCCAGAGGCAAGAGTTGAGTAGGTAGTGTGTTCAGTGGATGACATAATAACCACTCAGCATGGAACACGTCAGCATTTTAACAATTTAGGTCTCAGGCAGCTTATGTAACACTTTGAAGCACTTGAGCTTCAGCTGAGATGGATAGAATTGACAAAAAAAATTAAAATAAAGATTGGAAGAACCTTATTCATCATCTAGTTAAAGTTTATTATTTTTCAGATGAGGTTGGGTAACTGCGCCAAAGCTACGTGGCTTTCTAGCCAAGCCAAGAGTAGATTCCAAGTGTTCTTTTTGCTATAGTCCATTCAGCCAACCACATTCATTCCGCGATTTACTATAAAGAAAGTTTTAGCAACACTTGCCTTTGATAATAACAAAGGCCATCCCATCGTGCTGTATCAGTACAGCCCCTGATAACCTGCCACTGGTCTTTTCAGGCTTGGGCTAATATCACAATACTTTGCATTTTGGCTGTCTGTCTGGGTGGTTGACTATCAGTGAAACAAGTCTGGTGTTTTGGAACATGGTTTTAGGTTTTAAAGGATACCACACTGTTTGACACAAATACAGCACTTTGAGAACAGGAATCCCAGAGGTTGAAATCAGGGAAAAATGGCACAGGTGGAGAAAGACTGGTGTCATTCTGGCTTGTAGGCCTCTTCGACAAAGTCTTCTGACATCATAGGCTGATGTCATTCTGGCTTTTTAGGTCTCTTTCCGCTTTGGTATTCAGAAAGTAAAATTTCCTATGATCGTTGCTGGCCCTGTTTTCTAAAATGTCTCATTGCTGATTCACAGGGTAGTTTTTATGTTGGCTACTGTGAGATGAGCTTAATGATTCCTTCATGGAGAAACAAGTAACTGATGTATCCATCCACAGTAGAAAGAATGAGTGTCAAGGGAGTAGGAGTAATACTAACAGTAAGAGAGAAACAAGAAGTAGCAGCTGTCAGAGGCCATGCAATTTAAAGGTTGTTTCTGGCTTTTGAACTGGTGCATGTTGTTTGTTTTACTAGAGGCCAGGAGGACCCAGCAATGTCTTACGAGATGCCTGTCTGGTTGCTAATATTTTGGACCCAAGAATCAAACAGGAAATCATCAAAAAGTTTATTAAGCAGCATTTGTCAGAGTATCTAGTACTTTTTCAAGAAAACCAAGATGTAAGTATTGACCAAATGAAATCAGATGTAACATTTGAATTTTATTGAAAAATGAATGCTATCAAGCTTACTGATTTATACTTTATTTAGAATTACTGACATACTGACTTACAGTGTTCATTGTTGAACGGTGACTCCTAGGGACTGACTTTACAGTGTGGTGGCTCTTAACCATTTTGAGGTCACTGATCCTTTGGAGAAATTAATGAAAGCTACAGATCTTCTCCCAAAAAAATGCACCTATGCATAAAATTTTGCATAGTTTCGGGAAATTTACAGACCCCTGGAGCCCAATCATGGACCCCAGGTTAAAATTTCTGGATGAAGTAAAAAAGGTAGCTTAGATTCTTTAAAACCTTAAGCAATACAGAGGTTGGTTGTCTTTGTCTTGGTTCTGTGTTTTCACTTGTTTCCTTAAACTGTTAATACTACTTCTAAGCACTGGGCTGATTTTTGTTCCCTGCCTTCATGAGGTTGCCTGGCTGGACAAAATCGACAGACGCTATGCCTGGATAAAACGCCAGCTTGTGGACTACGAGGAGAAATACGGCCGTATGTTTCCACGTGAATGGTACATGACGGAGAGGATTGCGGTGGAATTTTGCCACGTGACAAGGTAGAGTCCAGCTCTCTACTGGTTCTGGTGTTAATTGAAATTTCAAAATCAGTCCCTCCCCACCCCTGCCCCCCAGTCTCTAGTGGTTCCGTGTTGTCCTGTGGATTGAGTATCACTTCCAGATTCCGCCAAATGATTTATACCACCTACCACTACCATCCTGCTATAGCCCCACCCTCTGCTCCCCCACTTTGCTCCAGAACCTTCCTTTTGTGTACCTCTTGCCTCAAACAGCCTGCCTTCTCTATTTTGCCTGCTCGAGACTCATCTACCAGACTTAGCCACAGTGATTCATCACCCTCACATTTCCCCCCACATCTGTATCACATATATCAGTGTGCTGTGTATATATCCATCATCACTTTGATTTTCTGACTTACTGGATAGATAGTTCCATAGAGACAGGGCTAGTGTCTACTTTAATAACATAGCAGACACTGAGGAAATATTTGTTGAATGAATTTCCCACCCTTAATACAGTTGTTTATAGTCTCTGGATAGCTATTAAATAATAATATTGGCTTCTGAGTGTTCTAAGCATTTTAAAGACCTTCTCTCATTCATCCTCTCTACAGTATCCATGAGTGTAGCCCAGGGCCAGAGTCCCTTATATTGAAAAATTAAAGCCCAACCAAGAAGGTTAGATCAGTGTATCTACAATAAAGCTAGAGCCAAACTTTTACATTCTTTATTTGCAACTATACTACAATAGTGTTGGTAACTGGTTCTTATTAGTAATATATTCCCTTCGAATAGTACACAATTAACATCTAACCCCAGGTTAATAAGAGGTGAAAAAAAAGGCCCATATGTAAGCATAACTTAGCCAACTTAGCATGATCCATGGTGGTCTTCTTTCTTAAAATCACAGAAAGTACAAATTCCATGCTTTAAACACATTCTGGGAAAAAATTGAGTTAAGGGATATTGACTTTTTTTAATAGACTTTATTTTTTAGAGCAGTTTTAGGTTCATGGCAAAATTGAGCAGAAGGTATCCCTTGCCCTACACATGCATAGTTTCCTCCGTTACAAGCACCTTCCACCAGAGTTACAGTCAGTGAACCTGCATTGACACATCATTATCACCCAAAGTCCATAGTTTACTTTAGGATTCATTCTTGGTATTGTACACTCTGTATCACCATTTTGTTGTTGTTAATATTTTTTTTAGAGATGGGGGGTCTTGCTATGTTGCCCAGGCTGGACTCAAACTCCTGGCCTCAAGCAACCCTCCTGCCTCTGCCTCCCAAGTAGCTGGGACTGCAGGCATGTGCCACTGTGCCTGGCTCCATTCTATGTGGCTGTCATTTTAAGAAACACATATGCTATCACAGATTCACGTAACCTTTTAGTATTGATTTAAAGTTAGTTGTTGTCATCTTCTAAATCCTGATTAGCAAAGAAAGAGTGAATTCATTCAGAAACTATTAACTAATTCCCTTTAGTCTACAGCAGACTTGCAAACTAATTCCATGAGAAAAAAAATGAAGCCTGCAAGAGACTGGAAGTATACTAAAGCCAACAAGTCTCTGTGAGCGTCAGTACCTGCCATTGTTGTCTCAGCTAATGGCAGTGTTGCTGCCAAGCTTTTATTGTTAGAATTTTGGCTAAAATCCTACAGATATATCATTCCCAAATAAACTCAGAAGCTCTTTTTTTGATTTTGTCATTTATTTGTGTGGGAAGATGATGATAGCTTAGTCCTTACGAGGAACTCACATGTCACTGTTACCTAACAACTTACGTTCTGAAGCACAACACTCAAATGAGTTGCACATAAGTTTTACAGGCAGGGACCACCTCTAAGCATGTCTGTGTCACTTTTCACATGAGAATTCCCATCTCTTACATGTATTTCCAGGGTTCCTGCTCTCTCGTTGAGGAGATGGTTATTGAGCTCTCTGGAAGAGGGAGGGCTTTGTAATTCAGTAATTAATGCCTTGTGCAATTATATAGGATATATACATTTTAATAAAATAGTGAGTAAATGCTTCATATATATTATTAGCAAATTATTGAAAAGTTTAAAGATGTAAACCTAATAGTAACCATGTAAACAAATTAGCATCCATCCATAATCCTTGATTTTTTTGACTGGTAGATAATTTCACCTTAAAATTTAGAATATATATTTCTATTCCCCAGGTGTTAGACTAAGCAGGTAACAGACAACAGGATTTGAAATGACCACAGACATTTTTGTGCGTATGTGAACATAAGCTAAAGCCATTTACTTTGTCTTATCTTGAATGAATGGTCATTTTGACAATGTTCTTATCTGTTTGTTTTGAAGGACAGAACTTGCAAAGATTATGCGTACCAGAGCTAAGGAAATTGAGGTGAAATTGCTTCTTTTTGCTATTCAGAGAACAACTAACTTTGAGGGGTTTCTTGCAAAACGCTTCTCCGGCTGTACCCTGACAGATGGAACCCTGGTAAGACCTTCCTGAGGGAGGCTGGAACGTGAAATTGATGGGTTGGGTCATTGGGCTTCACCCCAGTGTTTCACTGTGTGGCAATTCTGTCCGTTGGCTTAAGGGTGTAATCTCCTGTTCCGGTGATTTCTCTGCGTTAACATGAAAGTGATACAGAGTACTCTGTGTGGATTTAATGTTTGTCTGTTACACAGTACTTCAGGTTTTTAGAATGTTCTATCATCATTTTATCTAAGTATTGATCCCGTTTTACAGACTAGTCATTTTGTGAGTCATAGAGGCCTCATTTATTTGGTCATAAATACATTATTACTTTATCAGTTATCAAACATTATTACAATTCAGATGTGTTTTTACTTTAGGGTTTACCTTGTAACATCTCTGGTGAGCAAACTAGGTCAGTGTGTCTCTGTAAACCTCAAAGCTAGATAAACAGGTCTGGGGACTGTGCACCTCTACTGGACAGGTGGAATATAGTATTGCTGGTTAAAAACATTTCATTTCTGTGGAGTCAAAGATCAGGTCCAGCTGGGCACAGCGTCATGCACCTTGTAGTCCCAGCTACTTGAGAGGCTGAGGTAGGAGGATCGCTTGAGCCCAGGAGTTTGAATCCAGCCTGGGCAACATAGTGAGACCCCATCTCTTAAAAAAAAAAAAAAGACCAGGTGCAAAGTGTCTTTCTGAAAACCTCTTTTGGGAGCCCCAGGATCCCTGCTAATGCATCATTGCGCTTTCTTCAAATTTCTTATCCACGGAGAAACCAAATTTCTATGTTTTATGGTAATGTCTATTTACATTGTTACATACACAACAGGCTTTGAGCTTCTTGAATGCAGGCATCACAGCTGACTCATCTCTGTGCTGTAGTCACGCAAAGAATACACAGAATTCATGCCAGCAGGAATGGAGAGGGAAGGAAGAAAGGAGAAAGGGAAAGTTGAGAGAATCATACTCCTTGAATTTCTTGAAACTGGATTTTTTTTTTAAACTGCTGGTAACAATAGAGAAGCAGTGTGATTTAGTAGCAAAATCCTTGGGCCAGCCATCGAGAGAGACTTGTGGTCTGATACTGACTCTGCTGTAACTTAGTGAATCATCCTCTCTGTTAAACGAGAAGAATAGACTACCCTTTAATAACAGAGTACCAGGGGAATAAACAAGACATAAAACCCAGAAGCCATAAAGAAAAGTACTGTTGCCAAATGACAACATAAAAAGAACAAAATTCTGTTTGGAAAAAGAAATCATAAACATAATTAAGGGATTAAAAAATAGTTTAAGCTCTGTAAGACAAATAATATCTAGCACATAAAAAAAGAATTGTTAAAAATCAATTAGAGAAGCCAGGCGCGGTGGCTCACGCCTGTAATCCTAGCACTCTGGGAGGCCGACGCGGGCGGATCATTCTGAGCTCAGGAGTTCGAGACCAGCCTGAGCAAGAGCGAGACCCCGTCTCTACCAAAAATAGAAAGAAATTAATTGGACAGCTAAAATATATATATAGAAAAAATTAGCCAGGCATGGTGGCACATGCCTGTAGTCCCAGCTACTCGGGAGGCTGAGACAGTAGGATTGCTTGAGCCCAGGAGTTTGAGGTTGCTGTGAGCTAGGCTGACGCCACAGCACTTGCCCCAGGCAAGAGAGTGAGACTCTGTCTCAAAAAAAAAAAAAAAAAAAAATCAATTAGAAAGAGATAAGTAAGCCATTAGAGGAATGAGTACAGGGTCAAACTGACAACTCACTGAAGAATTTAGTTGGCTAATAAATATGGGGGAAAAAAACAACACAGGATACTATGTTTCCTACATCAGATTGGCAAAAAAATTTACAAGACTAACAATACAGGATTTTAGTGCTAGTATACAAATTGGTATAACCTTTATGGAGAATAAATTGTCATTATCTGTCAGAAATTTAAATGTGCATGTCCCATGAGGCAATAATTTAACATCTAAACAAGAAGTCTACAAAAAAATCCACAGATGTAGAGGAATATGTACAAGGGAAGAGGTGCACTGTAGCCTTAAAAGCAAAAAATTGAGGTATTTCTATAATGTTCATCATTGAAGAATGGTTAAATAAATCAAGGTATACCCATACTGTGGAATACTTAATAGCAATTTTAAAATAGTGAAATGGGGGATATTTTAGATGTGCTAACGTGGGAAAAAACCTCTCAGATACATTGTTAAGTGTAAAATGTGAGTTACAGCCCAGCACACATGGTATGATTCTATTTATGTAAAAAGCAAAAGGCATGTTTATGTATGTAAATGTGTAACTAAAAGGTCTGGAAATGATAACAGTGGATGTCTCTAGGGAAGGAAGTTGGAGTGAGAGTAGGTGGAGAAGCAAAGAAATGTTTTTTTCCTTTTACTCTGGTATTCTTTTTGGAAATTATTTTATACAAGTACATTTATGTTATTTTCGTGTACTTTAACAAAGTTATTTTTCAGTTGTTTTAAAATGAGGGAGAAGGGCCACATCAGTGATTTCCAAACTCTCTCTTCTAACAAAATCTAATGTGGAATCTAAGCACAACAATGGCTAAGCGTCCACTGGGTGTCCCATGCCCGCTAGATGCGTGTACGTGCAGGCAATCACTTTGCTTCATCAATAAGATGAAGGAGGTAGGTGCTATGCTTATTGTGACCTGAGAGCCACAGAGCTAATACGTAAAAACATAGAAGCTTCGCTACTCTGATTGAAGCAGGGGAGTTAGGGCTGGAGTTGGACCTGGAGTCCCGCTCTCTTATTCACCCCTCACCTCTGCTACCTTCTCTGGCTCCCATCTTTCTGATCCTTAAAATCCTGGGACTGCAGTGGAATCCTCTCTTTGCCCCCACAAGACCCGCCTCAGAGTAGGCGAATCGAGCTGGTCCCTCAGGGCACTCGGCTGCAGAGTGGTGGCGCTCAGTTTTAAGGCAAGACCACAAAGCCCTGCCTGCTCAGGCTCACTTATGACTTTATTCAAATAAAATTCAACTGGAACCATAAAACACTTTGCATACTTGGCAAACAAAAGCATATACTCCTCTCCTTGCTAACTTATGTTCAAAATTGATTTCTTTTTAGTAACAAGGGAAAAAAAAATAGGCCACAAAATGGATGAAAATTCCCTTAAAGAAAATGCAAGTCAGTAAAGGAAATAGTGAAAAGAAATGCCATTGAAGGAAGCGTGTATCTCTCCTGAGAACTGTGTGGCTGGCTTCAGCACCCCCGATTTCCTCGTGCAGGTTCTCCTCTCTGCCCTCCCCAAGCCATGCTTCTGGCCTGGTTTCTAGCAGAGACATGTACAGCGCTGGGCTCAGCCCTACAGAGATCTGCTTGGGGACAAGAAGGTTTAAACTTTGAGCACAGACCCCACCCTGGGAGTAGCCCCTGAATCCCCATAGCTTCTTGCTGGGTGCTGTCAGTAAAACATGAGGCCAGTCTCTCTGAGCCAATAATCTGGCTAACCAATGAGAAATAGGTCTCCATGAAGGATGCTTGAATAGCATTAGTGCCAGACACCTGTTCTGAGCTATTTTTCACCTCCTTTGGCTGGACCCTACTTCCTGGTAACTTTTGTTTTACATTCAGGGAGCTACAGGATCACAGGAGAACAAATGGCCCTGTTGAATCTGATGATAGAGTAGCCAGTAAACTTAGGTCTGTTTAGAACACACTGGTATTCTCACCTGTCCAAGGAAATCCCCTAAAGGTCAAAAGTGCTAGAGTCACAAGGGCAGGGAAAGACCTCTCTGGACAAGCTGAGGCTGCTGAGCAGGGTAACCATGTAGACACCATGAAAAACTGACAGGAGCTCTACTTAGGTTTGCAAAAATAATGCATTTTTGTAGAAAAAAGGTATAGGACTGTCAAAGTGGCAGTGGACAACTGTCTGCCACCTTCTGTCCCAGGGAGGACAGGGCTGGATGTGCTTGTTTCTCAGGGCAAGAGCCCTCTCTGCCTTAACTCAGCCAGGGCCAAGCTCATGGAATGGAGCTGTTTCATCTCCAGGCAGATGCTGTGCTCTGTGGTGGTGGTCGGTGGTCAGCGAGGGGCACATAAACCCTTTTCCCCAGTCGCTTCATTTTTGGTCTTCCATGTTTGAAATTTTCTGGCAGAACTGGTTTGTACATCACCCTTCCAGCTGTTCAGTTGTTACTTTCCTCTCTTATCACATTTGCAGAGAGTTTCAGATAATAAATCCTTGGCCAGAAATTCCTGCTGAATGCCATGAGCTCTTGATTTACCCCTCTGGTCAGTCAACTGTCTTCTCTGCAGGTTTCTCCAAATCATTCAACTTCTTTAATTCACCCTCTTCCTGGCACCATTCTTTGTCCGAGTTATCATGACTCAGCAACCATTCTACATTCCAAGTCCTGACAATGGCTGTCCAACAGCCTTCAAGGATTCTCCCTTAAAGATGAGTTTCTAGAAAGGGAACAGAACTGCTGTGGCCAATTCAACTAGGCAGGCCAGGTCTTGAAGAATTGGTTCACTGCGGCTCTGCTGTGGGGAGATGTGAAGGTTCTCATCATGAGTGATGTTCACACTGAGCCTGGTCCCTGCCATCACCTCACTCTGGGCCAAGTGGGGCCTTCTTCACCTTTCTTCTGCAACCCTAAGTGTCAGCGACCCTGGTAGATTAGTCATGGCTACTGACTGTGATCCCAACACAAAGTACTGGGAAGAGACTGGCCTGGGCCAGGCCAGGGGTTCTAGCTGGCCTGACCTACCTGAAGGCTTGCTGCTCCCCAGCCCTTGCTGCCTCCCATGCTGCCTTGCTTCCAGGATATGCTTTTTCGGAAATCTTTTTTGGCCACCATTTTGTTTCATGGGATCAGAATAAACTGTGAAATGAACCAACGTATATCTTGATACCCTTTAATATATGCCATATTTCATAGAAAGTTAGTGAATTCCTTGGAAAGGTACCATAGAGCAAGTAAGAAGTCAGCCAAGGAGCCAAGCTGGCCAGAGATCCTCCCTTGCTGCCCCTCCCCAGGCCACACTCCTCACCTTTGCCCCTGCCCACCCCTTCCCTGCATCCTTTAGAACCTTTCAAGTCCTTGGACTGTTTGACAGTGAAACAGTGAGGGCAAGCTTGAGAGTATGTCTAGCTCACCAGAAAGACCTGCCCCAGCTCAGCTTCTCCTATCTGATCCATGGATGCATCATCTTTTGTTCTTTTTCAAGAGATGCGACTTTGACATCTGAGGGAACTTTAGACTGAAAGAGCCTTAAGGACAGGGCTTGTTTTGTTTCTACTATACCAGCCCTAACAAGTTGTATGATGTCCTGTGCTGTAACTGTGACTTGAGAAAATGAGCTGCCCATACTTCTTCCAGTTGCCTTAAGTTCTGACCTTTTAGGACGGATTCAAGATAGTCTGTAAATTAAAATGCCTTGAAATTAAAAGCAAATGTCTGGATGTGATTTAACTATATCCATATGCATTATTATCGACTCAGTGATTAGATTCAAGGCGAACAAATCATATTCAGCCTTCTGCTGATAGCAGAGTAGATGAGGTTAGGTTTTATAACAGCCTTACCGATTGGGAGGCTTTTCTTTTTAATAAAATAAAAAGTTTTCCCATTTCATGCAGCTGGATTTCCCTTCCTCTTGGCCATTGCATAAGTTGCCTTTCTAAATAGAATTGTCCTTTGGCTTACAGGGATCATTTTTTAATATACATGTATACTTGCCCAGTTTCAAAAACTGTATTACAAATACAGAATCTATGGGCGTAATTTTCAAGCACTCAGTTTGAGCATGAGAATGTTTGCAAAAGGCTCCCTGCTTATGAAAGCCCCCACACAGAGCATCTCATCCTACACTTCTGTCTTCCAGCAAGTTGACATCTGCATTGGGGAAACTGCAAGAGGAAGGCGGGCAGGGCTTCCCAGTGTTGCCATAGTATGAGGACTTCTGCCTTGAACAAGGAAATAGCTTTACCTTATCATCCGCTCCCTTCACTGTGGGAAAATAACATATAAATGTTTTATTGGTGCTAAAGGAATGTATTCTTCCATTTGAATAGCATTAAATTCATTAGATTAACTTTTGTTTGTTTCTGAGAAGAGAGTGATACATGATCAGTTTAGAAAATTTGGAAATTATAGGCAAGAAAAAAAAAGTCATCTGAATCAGATGAGGATTTTGGTGTGTTCTTTCTATACATTTTATACAGTTGAAATTGTACTTTTTAAATGCATTTTTTTCCTCTGCTTATTTTATTTTTTAAATTGATATATAATTCATATAACAAAATTTCACATGAAACTTGTCATTTAAAGTATACAATTCAGTGGTTTTTGTTTTTTGTTTTTTGTTTGTTTTTTTTTTTGAGACAGAGTCTCACTCTTTTGCCCGGGCTAGAGTGAGTGCCGTGGCGTCACCCTAGCTCACAGCAACCTCAAACTCCTGGGCTCAAGCGATCCTTCTGCCTCAGCCTCCCGAGTAGCTGGGACTACAGGCATGCGCCACCATGCCCGGCTAATTTTTTCTATATATTTTTAGTTGTCTGATTAATTTCTTTCTATTTTTGGTAGAGACGGGGTCTCGCTCTTGCTCAGGCTGGTTTCAAACTCCTGAGCTCAAACAATCTGCCCGCCTCGGCCTCCCAGAATGCTAGGATTACAGGCGTGAGCCACCACGCCCGGCCTTCAGTGGTTTTTAGTACATTCGCAAGGTTATTCTACTATTCCAACTGTCCAATTCCAGGGCATTTCTATCACCTCAAAAAGAAATACCCCCTTAGCAGTCAATTTCAGTTCCCTCCTACTCCCAGCCCTGGGCAACTACTAATTTACTTTTTGCCTTTATGGATGCCTATTCTGGAAATTTCACATAAACGAAAATCGTACAGTATGTGGTTTCTTGTGCCTGGCTTCTTTCATTTTAGACAGTGTTTTCAAGCCTCATCTATGTTGTAGCATGTATCAGTACTTTGCGTTTTATGGCTGAATAATATTCCGTTGTATGGATATACTACATATTGCTTGTTCATCAGTTGATGGACATTTGGGTTGTTTTCACTGTTATGAATAATGCTATGAATATTTGTGTACACGTTTTTGTATGAATATGTTTTCTATTCTCATGGGACTATATCTAGTAGTTGAACTGCTGGGTTGTAATGTAAATGTAAGGTTGATAACCTTACATTTAACTTTTTGAGGAACTGCGAACCATTTTCTAAGCAACCACAGTATTTTATATTCCCACCAGCAATGTAGAAGAGTTCCCATTTCTTTGCATTCTTGCCAACACTTGTTATTATCCTTTTTTTTCCCTTAATTATAGCCATCCTCATGGGTATAAAGTAGTATCTCATTGTGGCTTTGATTTGCTTTTTCCTAATGATACTTTTCATGTGCTTCTGGACCATTAGTATATCTTTTTTTTTTTTTTTTTTTAAAGACAGAGTCTCACTCTGCCCCCGGGCTAGAGTGCTGTGGTGTTGGCCTAGCTCACAGCAACCTCAAACTCTCAGGCTCAAGCAATCCTCCTGCCTCAGCCTCCTGAGTAGCTGGGACTACAGGCATGCACTACCATGCCTGACCCAGCTATATTTTTTTTCATTCTTTCCTATTTTATATATATATATACATATACATAAACATATACATATATATATATATATATGTATATATATTTTTTTTTTTTTAAGAGAGAGGCTCTCACTATTTCTTACTATGTTCCTCAGGCTGGTCTTGAACTTCTGGGCTCAAGCAATCCTCCCATCTCAGCCTCCCTGGTTACTAGGATTACAGGTGTGAGCCACTGTGCCCAGCTCTTCACTTTTATAAATAAGGCTATGTGACCAATTTTTGTTCACAAATGTCCACATACTAGTGGAATTATAAGGTCAAAGGTAGGAGCATTTTCAGTTTTCAGATAGCCTCTGTTTTAAACTGCTTTCTGGATTCTCACTGGTTCTTATGAATGCAGCTTGATCTCTCCCAGCACCAAGCCTTAATATCAGTCATGATTTATTAAGATTCAGAAGAGGTAGTCACTCTTCGTTTTAGTGCATCTCACAGTGTTAATGTACTGATTCCTAATGTAAACGGGTAACTCTCCCCAAAAAAAAGGCAAAGAAATCTGATTTTTTTTTTAAATTACAAGTTTCCACTCCCAGGTATATACCCAAGAGAATTGAAAACATATGTTCGTATGAAAACTTCATACACAAATGTTCGTAGCAGCACTATTCACAACAGCCAAAAGCCGGAAACACCCCACATGTCCATTAATGGACAAATGGATAAACAAAATACGGTGTATCCATACAATAGAATATTTTTTAACCATAAAAATAAAGTACTGACACATATTACAACACGGATGAACCCTGAAAACACTATGCTACATGGAAGAAGGCAGATGCAAAAGGTCACAGATTATATGATTCCATTGATATGAAATACCCAAAATAGACAGATGCACAGAGACAGAAAGGATTGGGAAGTGACACCTAATGGGTATGGTTTTCTTTTTGAGGTGAAAAACATTCTGGAATTAGATAGTGGTGAGGGTTGCACAACCTTGCAAATATACTAAAAATCACTGAATTGTAAATGACTTTAAAATGGTGACTTTTATGTTACATGAATTACATTGCAATTTAAAAGTGTTAAGTGCTTTAGAAAATACTGTATGAGTTATTTATAAATCATCTTCACTCCTCAGGTAAATATCCTATCTACCTCCCCCCTCCCCAAAAAAGAGCAATACGTGGTTGTTAAAAACTGAAACAGAATAAAATGTTTTAAAAGGAAGATCTCTTCTTTCTCAACTACTCCAAATCCCCAGAGATATCCACTATTTAATAGTTTGGGGTATGTTTTTGAGACTCTCTTATAAGTATGCATGCACACACATAAACAGGCTTTTTGTTTTGTTTACAGACAATAGAACATGTTGCTCATGTTTCTGAAAGGGATTTTATTGAGGGCTTCTCATCTGATCAGCATTTATTCACAAATAGTTGTCAAGCTTCCTCTTTCTGCTGGGCCTTAGAAAAAGAGGAGAAATTGAATAAGACAGGTGTTTATGGTCTAGTAGGAGAAAGAAACCTATACATAACTGTCACAATATAAGATATGAATATGGTAGCAAGAGAGTGGTCCCAGTAATGGTAAACACCAGGTGTGCATGGCTCTGTGCTCACAATCTTGACTATCAGCTAAAGCCCCCAGGCCATCTCTTAAGGACAAATTAGGAATTGGGCTGGAGTAAAACATTTATGGAATGGGAAATGCAGAACTTTCATCTCATAACTGAAAGCTTTCTCCTCCAGGGAAAGGAAAAAAGTTAGTCTTAAATTTCAGAGTTCCCTCTTTGATAATTTGACATGTCCAGCTAGGGCCTCAAAAAGGGAGTTGCACAGGCAGACTCATATGGATACGCTGCTGACTGAAGCCAGACTCGCCCTTCCTAACAGTAAATTAGGCAGCTTGGTTGTCATGCAGCCCTTTTTGTTTTGGAGGTGCTGGAAATCCCATGTGATTTAATCAGTAGGAATTAACGTGCTGTATGAAGAATTTTGCCTTCCTGTGTGGACTTGAAATCAGCTGTCATTATAGCAAATGAGAATGAATTATTTTAAAATTGGGAAGTTGTTCACTTCTTGGCAAAATTTTGGTTTTATTTAGCAGCCCCAGAGTTCATGGAATATATGTCATTTGAGTTACTACAAATCTAAACCCAAACTTGTAATTCTCTGTGATCTACAACAGCTGCAGAGCAGGACCGGGAAGTGTGATCTGGTTGGCTGTGACAACAGGGCTCTTGCACAGAAAGCCGCATTGTGCCAGTGATTGCTCTCTGCAAAGACCTGTGCTTTTGTCACAGCAAATTAATCTGAGCAGTAACGTAGCCCTCTAAGTAGCAGGAGTCTGTATCCACACCTCAGGGTTTCGTAACATTACATTTACCATCAGGGTGGTGGGTGGTATGTGCAGTACTGTGAGCGCTTCGTTGTAGTCTAGGGAAGGGGGAGCAGCTCCGTGTGCCTTTGCACTTGTCAGCTGAGGGGACCATTGCTTTCATTTCCTGGGGAGATCCCAAAGAGACAAAATAGTGGGGATAGGATCTCACTTGTGATTAAAAGGAATTCTTTTTATAAGACCTTTAGCCGTGTGCTCTTACTTCTTTCCCTTCTGAGAGTTTCTTCATTAAGAGAAACACAACAGTTCTGCCTAATTTAGTTGCTCACCCTGTTCAATACTACTGAAAGCTTCCACTTACAGAGCTTTCCCCTATGTGCCAGACGGTGTGTTAAGCCACTTTTATATACACAGCCATGTGTTGCTTAATGACGGGATATATTCTGAGAAGTGCATCGTATGTAATTTCATCATTGTGTGAACATCCTAGAACGTACTTGCACAGGCCCAGATGGCATGGCCTACTCCATTATATAGCTCCATTGTAATCTTACGGGACTCCCATCACATATGCAGTCTGTCATTGACGGAAATGTCATTATGTGGCGCATAACTGCATATATCATGCTTGGAACACATGACCTCATTTAATCCTCGGAACAGTTCTAAAGAGGCAGGTGTTATTACCCCTTCACATTGCAGATGAGAGACTGAGGCTTGGAGAAGTTAAGCAACATACCCAGTGGTAGAGCCTGGACTTGAACCCAGGTTTGTCAGATCTAGAGCCTGTGCCCTCACCTCCACATGAGGGTGCCCCATCTCAGTGAAGGGCAACACCAGCCACATGGTTGTTCAGGCCAAAAAGTGAGTGTCCCTGACTCCTTTCTTTCCTTTGCCTTCATTTCCTCTCTCAGGAAGTCCGTGGCTCTGTCTTCTAACTATATCCCAATCTGGCCACTTTTCTCTGTGTCCACGTCACCAGCTCAGTCTGCTTCCCCATCAGCCCTTGCCTGGAACACTGTAGTAACCTCTTAAACTGCCTTCTTGCTCCCATTATAGTCCATTCTTCCCATGGATGACAGTGGAATATTTTAAAAATCCAAATTAGATCATATCACTTCCCTGTTTAAAACCCCCAGTGACTCCCAGTGGTAGTGAGAAGAAAATCTGTCTGTAACATGGCCCACAAAAGACCACACGACTGGGTTCCTACTACCTCTCTTACCCCATGCCCTCATCCTCCTTTCTGTCCCCCAAACTCACCAAGCTCTTTCCAGCCTTTGCTTTGGGTTCCCCTTCTGGGAAGACTCCCCTTGCCTCCCCCACCAAGATTTTGCCTGATCGGCTGGCTCCGTCTCCTTACTCAGGGCCAACTCCCACATTCTCAGAGAGGCCTTTTCTGATCACCCTGTATGTAGAAGCACTTCCCCACCCTCACCTCCAGCCCACCTCAGTTCCTAAAGTTTCTTTTTGTCTCAGTGCCTCCCTTTCTTACCTGTCTTATTCTATTGCATCCCCAGTGCACAGAAGCGTTCCCGAACAGAATAGATGCTCAGTGCGTAATTGTTGAGCAAATGGTAAACATATGCTGTTGCTGGGCTTAGAAAGTTCTGCTCTATCCTCCACCCCACTCTTCACATATTTAACTGTGGGGGGCATTTCAGTTGTGGCTCTAACATTGTTAGGGAAGTTTTCTGTGACCCTCCATTGCATGCTTTCCTAACAACTCCTACTTCTCCTTCATGGCCCTTATCACATGCTTGTGTGAGTATTTGATTAAAGCCTGTCTCCCCCAGCAGACCCTAACCTCCATGAGAGCAAAGGGCGATCTGTCTGTGCACAGCTTTACTCCTGATGCCCAGCACATCCATCTGAACATAGGCGCAAATCACCTGTCTTGGACTAGCTCGGTCCACACTCGGAATGTGTGTGCCGCAGACAAATGAGCTGGGAGCTCTTGTGTCCACGACCCCCCACAGTCATTTCATCCGTCTATCAATGGAGACCGACTGTGGAGATGGAGAAGAAACCTTGGGAATCTTCTGGCCCAGTAACACTAAACACGTAACCCATGCATACACTGCCTCAGATGCTGCTCCACTTGTTCTGTGCTGCCTTTTATGTTTTATTTCTTCCTACTTTATCCATGCACTTGACACTCTACACCAGAGCCCTCAGTCCACCTCCCCGTGTCCACTTTGTGCCATGATTTCCAGTATCACCTTATGTTTTAAAAATGAGGCACACCTGTATATAATCGTGAGATGTTCTTATCGACCCTGATAGACTTAGATGAGAAACATTTAGCTCAAAAAATCAAATCCTGTTTCCATTGCTGAACAATTTTGAACAAAGCTTTTAACTTCGGTTAACTGACTTGCTTTCCACATCTACAAAGGACCAAAAGACAGAATCACAGTGACTCAGCTCAACAGCATGATCCCAAAACCTACTGTTAAGCCACTGGAATCAGGAATCTAATGCTATTGACAAATTTTTTTATTGTTGAAGATTAAGCTTGGTAGTTTTGCTTTCTTACTATTCCCCTCTCCCTAAAATACCAGCGACCCTTAAAAAGACAACTAAAGCTTAGAAATACTGCTTTCTAAAAATAAGTACGTTTATAGGGATTTTTTTTTTTCCTCAGGCAAAGAAGCCAAAGTTCAGAGTGTGCAAATTTGAAATGTTTGCTTGGTTTTTAGACCATGTTGTTTCTCACTAGGATATCACAACAATCATCATCTTACTAACAATTCCCTTGAGCTAATGCCGTCATCACAAGGCTTTCTCATACACTGAGGCTGTGTCTATCTACATAAGCAGCATCCAAGAGTTTTGGCCAAGAATTAAGTAGTGGAAATGAGTGTAAGCAGAATTGTCTTAAAGCCAAAACCAGACACAGGTGTGCTTTTTCTTTGTTGTGTTTGTTTTGTCTTTTGTTTGTATAATGTCTTCAGGTAATATTCTGGCACTTGGCGAAGTCATTCACACCGCAGTCCTTCTGCTGTCCCTCTTGGCTTAGGCATTAACTTGGGTCGCTCCACTAGTATTGGCTAAAACGTCACAATTACATTTAGAAACTGCCTTTCCACTTAGCTGCTTGCCCCCAGAGAGCCATCCCCTCATTCCCAGCACCAACCAATCCCCTTTTTCCTGCTTGTCCACTTGGCTTCCTTTCTGCTAAAATTCTCAGCTCCTGGGCAGGAATAACATCTCTAGGTCAAATTATAAAAAATTCCCAAGAGTTGTCTCAATTCTGTAGTTGCACTGGAATTAACAGCATCAGTGACCATCATATGTATCCTGCGCTTCTTCCAGGTTTTCACCCACTTTATCACATTTCATCCTTCAGATAGTCCTGTTGATTGTATCCCCATTCAGCAGATGTAGCCATTGTGGCTCAGAGAAGCTAGATGGTTTGGCCAGGGCAGCACCATTGGAGCTAAAACCCATGTCTCCTGCCTCCAGCTTTCCCACTGGCCTGTGGTCCCACTCAATGATCTGTTTTGAAACAGCAGTCATATTTAGGAGCAGGGAAGTAATTTTTCTCAAGGAGATTTCTACATTCTTTGTTGTAATGGGACTTATTTGGGAAGAGACTTCTGTCTATAATCTAGAACACCTGAGGTCAACTTTGTAGTTTGTTCTAGAATTCAAACCCATCTGGCATTTCGATTCATTTGTATTTATTGAGGACCTACCACATGCCAGACACCAGAGATAGGATGGGGAATAAGACAGCTACGATCCCTGCCATGAGAGTCTAAAGGGGAAAAGACAAATAAATGGACAGTTGTAATATTTTATTTTATTCTATTCTGTTTCATTTCTTTTTTCTTTTTTCTTTCTTTTTTTTTTTTTTTTGAGATACAGTCTTGCCCTATTGCCTGGGTTAGAGTGTATTGACATCATCATAGCTCACTGCAACCTCAAACCCCCAGGCTCAAGCAATCCTCCTGCCTCAGCCTCCTGAGTAGTTGGGACTGCAGGTGTGCCACCACACCCAGCTAATGTTTGTATTTTTTGTCGAGATGGGGTCTGTGTTGCTCAGGCTGGTCTTGAACTTCTAGCCTCAAGTGATCCTCCCACCTTGGCCTCCCAGAGTGTTAGGATTACAGGTGTGAGCCTGGCCCAATTGAAATATTTTAATAAATACCTGAGTAGGAGACTTATACCATGTGGCAGGGACATCTGATCCAAACTTGGCAGATGGGGAAGGTTTTCCAGCAGAAGGGGCTTCTAATTTGAGATCTGCAAGATGAGTGAGAGCTTAGCCAGATTAGAATTGGGGCAGCCTGGGCAATAGGTTTCAGAAAGGCAGAAAAGCATTGTGAAGGCCTGGAGGTAAGAATGTGGTCCGTGTTGCCTCAGTTCTTGTGTGTTAAATCAGATTTCATGACTTAGCTGTTGAGGAGACTTGGAAAAAGCAGAAGATCAATGGGGAGGGCTATTGAATATGCTCAAAAAATACTTCTTTCTCATGTCTACTTAACAGAAAAAACTCGAGTCTCCACCCGCATCTACCAATCCCTTCCTGGAAGATGAGCCGGCACCAGAGATGGAGGAGCTGGCAACCGAGAAAGGAGATTTGGATCAAGTGAGTGTGGTTTGCATTACCATGGATGGGTAACCTACCTAATGTCTGCTTCTGCAAATGGGTCCGCTTTCTCCAGATACAATTCTCTGGCTATTGACACATTCCGAGATTACAGCTTTGGTGGTCTTTACAGAAGGGCTTTCTCTGAAAGTGCATTGAGAGAACCGAGTGAAAGGGCAGCCTTTCCTGCCCCACATCTCTGCTCCTGAAGAGCCTCCCCACCAGGACTTAGCAGCACACACCGCTTAATTAGCCCATGTGGTAGGGCCGGCAGAATTCTGCTCTGCCTCATTCATCATCTCCCGAACTTGTCAGCTTAGCTTTAGGTCGTACTCTCATCTGACTCCGTGATGATGTGAGAGGCTGAAAGATCCCGGGGAAGCTAGCAGCACCGTCCACTAGCAGAGGCCTCCATGCCGTGTAAGCTGATCACTTTAGGTCTGGAAGCCATTGGGGAGGCCTGGAAATAACAAGGTGACCGATGGCATATTTGGAGAGTTACTTTTCAGAGCACACTAGCACTTTAATTTCCTTTGGATTTTTCTGTCCAACTCTAAATTTCCTCTCCCTTCATCCTACAGAATGGTGTTTTTGTTTCACTGCCATTTTATGACAAGAGAGGTTAGAGCCATAAATCAGGACTTTTCCTTTCTGGATTAGTGATCCTTCTTTTTAATTTTCTACACTTGGCTGCTGGAGGATTATTTTATGGTATTATTTTGCTCCAGACACCACCAAAAGGGAGGCTGGCTGGGAAGACCAGCTCTGGGAAACACGTAGCCACACATTTCGTGGCGAGGCCTGCGTTCCTAGCATGGTGAGGGTAGGTGTGCAAGCCTGGCAGGAGCTAAGAGAGCAGAATTTCCAGGAGCGGTTCTGAAGTGATGCAATAAAATGTGTCTGGTCCATTGATTAAATGACGGTAATAAAAATGGATACCTTACATTTTTATAGCACTTTGTAATTTGAAAGTCTTTTGCATGCTTTATTTCATTTTGTCTTCACAGTGCCTGCCTCTCATTTTATAGGTGATGAAACTGCAGCTGAGAGAGGTTGAGTGATTGGCCCACCGTCGCGTAGTTTGGAAGTGGAGGAGCTAAGACTGAAAGCCAGGTCTAGCAGTCAGAAACTACAATTCCTTTCCCAGTGCTTTTTTTTTTTTTTTTTAATACCTTCATGTCTCATGAAAGAGTAGAGGACATAGAAATGAATCTCAGGAATAGAAGTGAATGAATAAAACTGAGGGGATATCCCAGAGATGTGTAGGATTAGCTGTAGTTGACTTAAAGCCATCATGTTATTGGCTAGCGTGGGAGAAAACAAAAGATTTCTTCTAACTAAATAAATGCAACTCCCACATTTTGGGAACGAGGACTCAGTAGAAAGAGGAGTCCTGGCTGGAGAGCTCATTCTTCTCGTGTGTCCTCCACCCACATGGGGTCACCTGTACCCTCTGAGCCTACTTTGTGCAGTGGCACCATTGGCAGGGCCCTCAGGTCTCCCCAGTGCTAGTGGCTGCTGTTGTCATGTCCGGAATCATGCAGTTGAACACTCAGATGCTTTTAATGCTGCCACGAAGAGTTATCCCTTTAACTGGTAGTATCTGGATGTTGTTAAACTGGATTGTGATAGAGAGGCCTATGATATTATACCTATGAAATCAGTTTTGCCAGGTAAAATATGATTTTTCTTTCTCTTGGAACTTTTTGTTCATCCTAGAAGCTTGAAGTTGTTACTGTAGGGACCAAGACCTGCTCATTGTAAGAACGAAGAACAATGACATCCCATAAATACATGCGGTAAAGCAGAATCATGTGGTGGTGAAAATGCTAGACTCTGGTCTGCCATTAACTGATCATGTGACCCTAAATAGGTTATTTGCTCTCTCTAGACTCCCCTAGTTTCTTTACGTGTCGAGAGGGCTAATGGTTTCCAAACCGTGTTCCTTGGTTTTCCCTCAGATGTTGCTGTGGGGAGTTGGGAGGAGACCAGGGACTAAGTCCCTGGATTCAGAGCAGTTCTGTCTTGAGTCACCTTGTATTGTGGACTTTCTTTTGAATCGAGGGTTTTATGTCTGTTTTAAAAAAATATAAACTAAATGCATACCCCCAGGACTAGATGAGCCACCCGCAATTTCATGGGCTATTACTCATTGGTAGTAAAACTTACGCACCAGTGACTAATGCCTCCTCAGATGCCATCCCTGACCTCCCACTGCCTCGCTGGCACTTGTATTGCCTGTGGCCGATTAGGCGGGAGCACCGGGATCTCCCTCTTCCCAGCAGCCGGCATGGCTCCTGAGCTGGGTGCACAGGAACAGAGGAGCCCTATGGGGTGTTGGGGAGGAACTCCACAGATGTTAGTGGCAAACTCAGCCAGAGGTGGTTGCAGCGAAGGCCCCTACCGGTTCCCTGGGTCATCCACCCCATTGCGTTGCTGTAATCAGTAGGCAGTTGGCCCTCCAGGTAAGGGTCACTCCCTGCTCACTGCTGCAGTTTACACCTGGCTGTCGAGAAGGGAGCATGGACTTGAAAAGAGGTATTTAGTTTACAAGAGGGCCTGAACAATGAGTTGCCAAGATATTCCCAATGATAAAAAATGACATCTGAAAGGAGACTGAGAAAAGTATAAAAGAAAGAGGGAGAAGAAATAAGGAATTTCAGATTTAAAAATGTACCCTTCTGGTGATCCGAGCAGTTAGATTTAATCTGTTTACATTGGATAGTAATAAAAGGAAATGGGACCAGCTGCAGACCTCCTTACTGTGACAACAGTAACCTTTTATTAGTCCATCAAACTGCAGGAGGAAATAGCTTAAACATCTGCAGCTTTTGGGCAGAATTCACACACTCAGAAATCCAGCCTGAATGCTACTGCTAAATGACTTAGTATAGTTTTTAAGCTGAGAATCAACCCTTTGGGGAGCTGGATAGTGCAAAGGGAGACACCGGTTTGAGCTGAAATTCCAGCACCTACTATCTAAACATGAGCACATTCATAAAGCAGGCAGAGGCAGGAGGCAGCCCTGCTGGGGGGAAAAACAAAAAAGGAAACTTCAGCTAAACCTCCCATTGTTTCCCTCTTGCTTCAACTCACACTAAAAACACTGCAAGAGGACCTGGGTGCCATGGTGACAGGGTCCAGTGTCCCTCCTCACTGCAGAAGAGCACCTTAGTGGGCAGAGGCAGGTGAGATGCCATCGCTATTTGGTCAGGACCTGCGGCAGATTGACTGAGATGAGTTTGTGGCAATATCATGTAGCCATCTTCTATTATCACTTAGAATCTGTATTTTATACTTACTGAATGAACTCTTCAGACTTATACATAGATTTTTTTAATCATATATCACTTTTGCGCATACATAAAAAGGAAACTATAAGCAAAATAAATAGATTAAGATATTCCTAAAACTTCTTCCCGTGCAGGGCCCACTTCTTCTGAACCACATTTCCAACTAACAGTCTGGGGACCAATGCTGGTCTAGTGTTTTTGTGGTCAAAGGCAAAAAATAAAGACAATATAGTCTTATCTGTCTATATTTATTTGTCTATCTACCTGCAATAAAGTTACCAGCTATCCTTTCTTCGAAAGGACTGCCCTTATGCTGCTAGTTTAGCCTTATAAAATTTGGAGGTATAGAATACTTTTTTAGGAACTTGTGGTAAGTAGAGAAATTAGCAAAATAAAAAGTTGGCAACTCTATGTCGTTTCCCCACCCTTCTTTTTCTTACATTTACTTATTTATGTTATAGAGTATTGAAGTATTTTCCATTGCAGGAAAATAATGCTATAATAGAAAGAGTCCAGTTTAAGAAGTAGAAAGCTTATGCACATGCCTTTGGGCAGGCTGTTAGAACCCTCTGAGTCTCCATTTCTTGAGGTGTAAAATAGTAATAATAATTAGATTATCGTGAGGAGTAGATGACATATTATTTCATATCAAAGTGCTTGGCCCATAACAATCAGTAAATGGAGGCTATCAAAATTAGATTGTGTGAAAGCACTTTATAAATTCTAAAGCACTATACAAATACGAGGTGCTATTATTAGCCAGGATTTAAATTTTTAAAACATCAGTCAGATGATGACTAGCTTCCAAATTGAAAACGCATGTGTTATCAAAGCAGCAGTAAATCTTTCACCACACGAGGCAAGTAAATGATGCTAACAAAGCTGGCTTCTTGTTCACAGACAGGGATGAATCATAGTGCGGGACATATTCCCACTTCAGTTACATTGAGTGCTCTCTTAGCTATAAGTTAAGAATGAACTTTGAAGTGATGTATTCTTTGAAATTGCTTGAAAATTTGCAAAGATCGCTCAAGTATAGGGTTTCTTTTTTTCTTTTCTTTTTCTTTGCAGCCAAAGAAGCCCAAAGCCCCAGACAATCCATTTCATGGCATTGTTTCCAAGTGTTTTGAGCCTCATCTCTACGTGTATATTGAGTCCCAGGACAAGTGAGTGATGAACATTTTGCTGTTTTCTGCCTGCATTTCTTGTCCCTCTGGTCATGATTAGGTCTTAGGAAAACACAACTCCTTCCAGAGGCTGAAGGGGGGACTTGACATGCCTGTGACCCTCCCTAGAAACCCGTTATGGATATTTTTATATCTTTTGAATGTTATCATTTATTGTGTCTATAAATCTCTGAGACCTGTGTTTGATTCTAATAAGCTCCCACGTGGATACCAACCTCCCCTTCCCATGTGGGTGCTGAGCCCGTGTTGAGCCCTGACGTATGTCAGCCCACAAAGCTTTACGATGTCAGGCCCTGGCTATTGTGAGAAAGCCTGATCTCTAATATACGTGTTTCCAAGTGTAATTCAACCTTTTCGTTTTGAAATAATTTCAGCTTATAAAAAAGTTGCAAAAATAGGACAAAAAAATTCTCACACACCCTTCCCCAGAGAATGTTAACATCTTATGTAACCACAGTTATCAAAATCAGGAAGGTAACATTGTCTCATTAATGTCTTTTCTCTGATCCAGGACCCAATAGTCATGCATTTAGCTGTCAGATCTCTTTGTTCTCCTTTAATCTTAAATAGTTCCTCATCTTTTCTTTGTCTTTCATGACCTTGAGACTTTTTTTTTTTTTTGAAAGATGGTCTTTACTTAAGTGCAGTGGCATGATTATAGCTCACTGCAGCCTCAAACTTGTGGGCTCAAGTGATCTTCCTGCCTCAGCCTCCGAAGTAGCTAGGAATGCAGGTGTGTGCTACCCCACCTGGCTAATTTTTAGTTTTCTTTTTTTTAGAGACAGGGTCTTGCTATGTTGCCCAGGTCGGTCTCGAACTCCTGGCCTCAAGTGATCCTCCTGCCTCAGCCCCACGTAGTGCTGGGATTATAGGCACGAGCCACTGTGCCTGGCAACCTTGATACTTTTAAAGAATATTGACCAGCTATTTGGTACAATACCCTCAATTTTGGTTCATTTTTTTTTTTTTTTAGGCAGAAACATTTATTTGCTATCTTACAACAATAATCTTAAGAGTACCAATTGCTTACTGGGATGATTTGCATTGGTTAATATCTATATATAATTAGCCGACTCAAGTCATTTGAGAAAAATATGAGATATAAGTGCAAAAATATTATTAATAGGTTATGTCTTCTTTTTCTTATTTCCTACATATCACAAGGAAGGTTTAGTTGTAAAATAAATAAATGATACTATTATTTTCAACTGGAAATGGAATATAGTTATTTATCTCATTAGATTTTCTGTAAAATAATACAGAACTTAATCCATAACCAAGTACTTCAGGGGAAAGGAATGAGTATATATAATTTTTTTTTTTTCCAGAATATCACAGGGGTACAAATGTTTTGGTTACATGAATTGCTTTTGTACTGCTTGAGTCAAAGTTATAAGTGTGCCCATCACCCAGATAGTGTGCATTTTACCCGTTAGGTGTGATTTCCCCCATGCCCACCTCCTCCCTCATTTTTTCTTGATTAAATCCATTGCTGTCAAGAATAGCATAAAAGTGACATTGTATCCTTCTCAGTGCATTGTGTCAGGAAGCACATCATGTTGATTTATCCCATTACTGCTGATAATTTTGATTACTTGCTTAAGGTGGTACTTGCCGGCTTTCTCCACTGGGAAGTTACTATTTTTCTCTTTGTAATTATTAAGTATCTTGTGGGGGATACTTTGAAACTATGTAAATATCCCGTTTCTCATCACACTTTTGCCCACTCATTTTAGCAGCCCTCGATGATTCCTGCCTGAAGCAGTTATTTCTGTAGTGTTTGCCAAATGTTGATTGTCATTTTCCATCATTTCTTCTACATTTATTAATTGAAGTTCGTTCCACTGTAAGGAGGAGTTTTTTTCTTCTCCCCCATTCGTTTGTTTATTTATATCAGTATGGACTCGTGGATTCTTATTTTATTTTACGGATCATCCATTTCATATAGTATATGCTTTTCACAAACTCCTGGCCGCCCAAGGTTTTTATAAAGCAGCCCACCATGGCCAGGTGTCTTCACAGCCAAAGCACGTGTGCATGTTCCAGTGTCTGTTGTTTTTGCGAGCGGTATTAGCAAAGAAGGAAGACTCTTCCTCATTCCTGAATCTTTGTGCACAGCCAGAGTACCTGTGGAAGGCCCTTCCATGTTCGAAGGCACGTTTTGGAAAGGACTGGTTTCTGCAGCAGGCCAAGTGGACTGGAGGCAGGCTGGCCTGGGCTCTGAGAGGAGGCCACGCTAAAGCACGCACTTAGGAGGGACCAGAAAGTGGCTCACATAGGGAGGACAGCAGTGGCTATGAGAAAGTTCTTGAGGGGAGTTCTCTGGGAAAGCATTTAGGTCCTGACTGCCTAGTCTTTTTTTAATGTTTCTGTCATGGGTTTAGCAGATTCTTATTTCCAAATATGTTTCAGGGGTAAACCAAGATATTAAGAGAATGTTCCAAGTAGAAACACTACATGGAACAATATTATTATTCACCTATTTGATTTTATACATTGCTTCTATCCATTTCATGCCCAGTTACAAAGTACTTCATATTAAAATCCCAGAAAATGGGCTGGGTGTGGTGGTTCACACCTGTAATCCTAGCACTTTGGGAGGCTGAGGTGGGAGAATCACTTGAGGCCAGGAGTTCGAAACCAGCCTGAGCAAGAGCAAGACCCTGTCTCCCAGGAGTTTGACATTGTAATGAGCTGTGATGACCACTACTACAGTCTAGCCTGGGTGACAGAATGAGACCCTGTCTCAAAAAATAAAATAAATAAAATCTCAGAAAATGAACTTTGCACAATAGTCTCTACATTATCAAATGCAACCCCTGCTCCCACCCTAAAAGAGTTTGTCTTGTAAAGGCCCAGTTGCCCCCTCCCTTCTACCCACTGGGCGTGTCCAGCAAGCACACGGAAGAGCTGTGGTTACTATCACTGCTCAGTCCTTGGAGAGCACCCTGTCTCCTGCATTCGAAAAGTTTCCTCCCAGGAATTTAATAAGACACCCCTGAGGAGTGGGAAAAAGTGTTGGTTATTTGCCTATTAAAGTTACAGTCTCAGAACAACCCACCTGGATGACTACGTTCAGCCAAAACCTCATTTTCTCTTATCAGCCCAAGTTTTTATTTTAAAAAGGCTTAAAAGTTATTGGGTCCAGGGTTCAAAGCACATGTCTGATATAACCGCATCCTTTCCCCAAACCTACCTAGTCTAAAGAGTCATTTTTCTGAATTATTATAATTCTGGTATCCACTCTTTTCACGTGGCCTTGATTTATACAAAGTACACGCATTGTTCATGATACTTTGGGCAAAAAGCCAGACCCCCCTCCCTGCGGGACTCTCCGTTTCTCATGAAGGATGTAGTGCTGGCCGCTCAGCCTGCCGTTTGGCCTCCCTAGGATGTTTCCACTGCACGAGGGAGGGAGCAGAAGCTACTCAGAGAACTGCGTAGGTTGTGCTGTTGTCGCTCCAGAATAAACAGCAAGAACTTGAAGTAGAAAATAGAGTTAAAGAACTCCATTTCCTCATCTGTCAAAAGAAAGAATCATACCAAATAATGCCTAAAGCAGTGGTTATTAGCCTTTTAAAAGTCATAGATCCTTTTAAGAATGCAACGAAGGCCATAGACCTTCTTGTCAAAAAATGTCCACATCTAGGCCGGGCTCAGTGGCTCACGCCTGTAATCCTAGCACTCTGGGAGGCTGAGGCGGGCAGATCGTTCTGAGCTCAGGAGCTCGAGACCAGCCTGAGCAAGAGCGAGACCCCGTCTCTACCAAAAATAGAAAGAAATTAATTGGACAGCTAAAAATATATATAGAAAAAATTAGCTGGGCATGGTGGCGCATGCCTGTAGTCCCAGCTACTCGGGAGGCTGAGACAGTAGGATCGCTTGAGCCCAGGAGTTTGAGGTTGCTGTGAGCTAGTATGATGCCATGGCACTCACCCCAGGCAAGAGAGTGAGACTCTGTCTCAAAAAAAAAAAAAAAAAAAATCCACATCTACCCACACAGTATGATGAGTGTAATTTCAAGGAGTTCTAGGAATCCCTTCCTCCCTTCAGTCAAAGAGTCCTGAGGCTGGGGAAGGAAGTCAGGTAGGGACTGATTTTGTGCAATTTACTACTCTTGCTGTAGCTCTGACTCAGAAATCTTCAAGGGAGGAAAATCTGAGACCATTCACAAGCTCCCAGATGACAGAGACCCAACGCGGTGTAGTGGAAAGAGCTTGGGGCTGCTGCCAGGCAGACCTGGATGCGAAGCGTTGCGCTTAATGGCCCAGGACCACGAGCATGCTACTTACCCTCTCCAAGTTTGCTTTATCCCTTCTACAATGACGGCAATAATGCCCACCTCTCAGGCTTTGTGGTGAGGATGAAGCATGATGACATATTGGCCCTTGGCACACACAGATGGTACTCGGGGACTGTGCCCTCCCTACCTTCCCTCTGATCTTGTCCAGGACTCACATGTGGGTGGGTGGCCTTATCAGTGGTACCAGCTTCTGATGGGCTTGGCATGCAGTCTACCCTCTCACCTCCCCAGCCTCCCACCTCCCAGGGAAAGTTCTGGCAGCACCTGCCCCAGCCAAAAGTCATAAACAGCCGTAAGACAACTGCAGAGCCAGGGAGGAGGCAGGAAGTGGGGATGTCCCTGTCCCACATCTATAGCAGGCTGGGCTAAGCTGTCCTTACGTGCTTGAAATGGCTTTCTCAATTTTTATTGATGTTCAAGGAGGAAGTTAGTGTATCTCCTACTCTTGGGAATGTGTAATGGTTTCTTCTGGCTGACTCCTGCAGAAGAGGTTTCTGCACGGCACTTTCTTCACTCCGTTCTGTGTATTCTCAGTCAGGGAAGTCATTGGTGACTCCATGTCTGCCCATTTTTCTGAGTTCCTTCTAATAACTTTTGTTAAAATAGAGCCCCTACCTTTCCCAGCTTCCTCAAGCCTAGAATCTCTCTGTGAAGTAATTATGTCTGTTGTTTATTTTCAATTAGTTTCAAACTTACAGGAGAATTACAAGGATTGTACATAGAGCTCCTAGATATCCTTCATCCAAATTTCTCAATTAACAATTCTCTTTCCCTCCTCTCTCTCACATACAGGCTCACATATGTGTGCACACGTGTACTTTTTCTCTGAACCATTTGAATTCTCAAGTTGCAGACAGGATGCCCACTACTCCTTAATAGCTCAGTGTATATTTCCTAGAAACAAGGACACAATCTACAATACCACAGAACAGCCATCAAAACCAGGAAATTAACATTGATGCAGTAGTACCATTTAATCCATAGGCTCCATTCTGTTTCCCCAGTTGTGCAATCACGTTTTGTAAAAGAAATCCAGGATTTCTTTTAAACAGGTTGCATTTATTTGTTGTGTCTCTTTGGTCTCTTTCAATGCAGAATAATAACTCTTTCTTTGTCTCTCATGACCTTGAAATTTTTGAAGAGTATTGGCCAATTTTTGGAATGTCCCTCATTTTGAGTCTGTCTGATGTTTCCTCGTGATTTACGATTTATACAGAAGTGGTGCTGTGTTCTTAGTAATTCATATCAGGAGGCACAAAATGTCAGTTTGTCCCATAACTTGTGATGTCCATTTTTGTTACCTGGTTTAGACATTGTCTCTACCAGGTATCTGTATTTATTAGTAAGTAGTTAATAAATGTTGGGAGACACTTTGAAACTGTATCAATAGCCTTTTCCTAATCTTTCACTTACTTATTTTTTCCACCCATTAATAAATCTTGCCTGAATCATTTATTACTAAAATGGTTGACAAATGGTGATTTTTCTAACTCCGACATTTCTTCTGCCTTTATTAGTTGGCATTCTACTTTAAGGAAAAGCTTTCACTTCTCATATATATATATATATATACACACACACACACACACACACACACACACACATATATATATCAGCATAGACTTGTGGATTCAATAGGTTATAAGCATTGCTGTCTTTTTTCTTTCTACTTTATATTGGACTAAATTTGTATCTATGGAAAAATTTCACGAATAGTACAAATTTCCCATGTTCCGTTCACCCAGCTTCCCCTAATGTTAACACCTTATATAACCTCAGAAGAGTTACCAAAACTGGCAAGTTAACGTTGGTACATGATTTACTAATCTCCAGACCATTGAATTTCACCAGTTTTTCCACTAATGTACTTTTGTTCTTCCAGGATCCATCATTATTTATTTTAATGCTCAAATTGTCATTGATTTAGCTGGTGGGAGCCTCTTCAAGCCAGCTCTTCACCGTTTTTACATGCCCCTATCATTTTTTGAGCACATCCTTCCTCTCTGGCACAAGAAAATACGCCAGGCTTATCTTGCGCTTTCATAACCCAGCTCTGGAGTCTTCTATTTTCCCAAGGATCCCTTGTTCCTTTCATGGAGAATGATATTTAGAAACCAGGTCTGGGCATCAGGTGTGCTCAGTGCTGCTCAGGTGTCATTGCTTCTAGGTCCTCTGACTGAGGGAGCTAAGAAGTCTATGTATGTATAAACATTCACATATACACACTTCACACACATCTGTATCGATTTTTATACCTATTCGTATGTTAAGACCCATGAGTTTACGCTGATGCCTCCAATTCTAATCTAACACCACAGGGTTTATTGTAGCCTCCTCCTTTCCATGTTGGTAACTGCCTTCTACAATAGCAAGGAACTTGGCTCCCAGCATCCTCAGTATGTTTACTTATTTGCTCCATTTGCCTCTATGTAACTGATCTCTCAGCTCAAGCCAAACCTTGGCGCCCCAACCTCACTGGCCACACCAAAGCCCAGTTCTTGGCCCCAACAAAAACGGAAGTGGAAGGGATACAAATTAGCGTAAGTACCCTTGAGTCAACAAGTTCTATAACTTTCTGGGGCTCTTAAGCTGCTTTGTTCTTGCTCACCTTCTTTGCCACTCTTCTGACTACTATCTTCCTCTCCCAGTGTCTCACTACTTTACTTTCGAATTAGACTATTCTCCTGTGAATGCTGATTGCAGATCCAGCAGAAGAAACTGCCTTGGTCATCCATGGATAAGCCCAGTCTGCGATGAGATTTTCTTTCTCTTCATTCTAACCTTTACGTCTACTGATAACCACTCAACCATCATCTTTATTCGTAGGGCATGTAATTTATCAGTAGAACTCCCAACAGTAGTTCACATAACACCCTAAGATGCTTATACAGTTCTTGGATGCAAAACTCAAGCTGCAGGGAAGAGAGTAAAAGAAACCATACATCCATAACATGTTTCTTTAAGCTGAAGAGAAAATAAATAATAGCAGTAATACCATATAACTGTGTAGTGCTTTACAGCTTCGAAATTAGAGCACAGTATAGTGGATGGAGCTTGGAATCAGACCCAAGTTCAGATTCAGACTCCAATAAATTCTGTGACCTTGGGGAGTACTTCACATTCTCAACTTTAGTTTCTTCATCTATAAAATGGGGATAACAATGCCTTCTACTCAGGGCTGTTGTGAGGATTAAATGAGATTGTATTTATAACACATCCAGCACAGTGCCTAGTTCATAGGCTTATAGCCTAGTGGGAGAGAGAGACTGAAAAGATTGTGAGACACAGCATTAAATAGGAATGGTTTAGGTCCAATCTCCCCAAATAGGTTGAAAGCTTCTAATGGGCAGAGATTGTGTCTTAACCCCTACAGCACTTAGATCAGGACTTGACCCTTTATAAATACTTACTCGATCATACTTGCTTTAGGGCCTACAAGGCACCTCCTTGTGATTGCATTCAGCAGGTCGTGTGCCATACAGCCCTTTCTCCAGTAGTCATGCAAAAAGATCTTGTTAAAACTCAGGGTAGTGTTTAGTGCCTGGAAGAAATCATAACCTTTTTTTTTTTTTCTTTTTTTTTTTTAGCTGAATTCATTTGTATCTTATAGTTAGAACCCACTGAGCCTTCCACATAGTAAGTACTTGATCAGTATTCGGTTGGATTGGATCATCTATCCAAAGCTAGTGAACCTTACCCATTCCCATTGGGGTAATTTGTACTCTTCTGTGAAATGTTGACGACTTACTTCCTAATGTCTTATACGGCAGTGAAGCATACTGATGAAAAGTGAAAGATGGAAGAGGAAGGAAGGTTTCCCTGACTGGTTTATTTCTCATCCACTCTAGAGAACGATGTCAAAAGTAACCCAATAGACATTCTGCAAAATGTAGATCTTTAGAGTTTTTTGAAGTGGAAATTTTCTTTATGCTCTATGACCATAATTAATTTATGATCTTACTCATTGGTTTGGCTCTGAAATAGGAAGGGGAAGTATCCATCTTCTAGGGGAATAGATGAGTAATTAAAGTAAAAACACTTCAGAGCTCTGGGCCCTGTTTTGGTTGGCACTGCTGTTTCGGAGATTAGAATCTCTCATAAGACTAGCGGAATCTTTGCCTTCTGTTAAATGTTCTCCTCCACTGCAGCAGCCCCCATCCCATCTCCCCCTTCCCACCCCTCCATTCCCATCCCTTAGGAACAAAGTGTGGAGATTGATCGGCTAAGTATGAATGGGGCACAGGCATGAAGATTAGCCTCACACATAAGCATGGGGGTGGTCCAGGGGCAGCAGAAGTAGCGTAAACATTCTTGCTCTCAGGGAGCTTATGATAACATACATGCAACGGAAGAGTCTCCTTTCACCTTTGGTACCAACTTCAGCTTATTAGAAATGACTGGCTGGAGTGCTGTCTCAGGAAGGATTCCGGAATTAAAAGAAAGATCAGTGAAAAAGGGGGTTGTTGTTAATTAGCACTGCCTGCTGTGGGCCCAGGGTGGGAGAAGGTTGGTGTGTTTCTTGCATACATTATATCCTTACGTTGCATAGTAAAGTTTAAAAAAGAAAAGTGTCAGGGAGTGACAGGTGATAGAAGTCCATTGCGAGACAGGCTTGGTATGAATCCACGTTGTGCAGGTGAGATGAGCTGAGCTAGGATGAGTGGGGAGGTGGCGGGAGAGCGTGTCGGCCAGGGAGGCATACAGGCAACCGCCCAGGAGGAAGTGGAGCCTTTGAGAGGTGACTGGCTGGAGTGTGGGGTCAGCTGTGGGGGAGAGGCTGGAGAGTCAATGGAAAAGTGAGAGGAAGAGAGGTCGTGAGGAATAGGGGCAGTGGCTGTGAAGCTTTCCAAGGTCAACTAATGAGATCCCCGCCCCCGCTTTCTGACTATTAACACGAACAAAGACCTAGCCTGGGCCTGAAGTTCTTTGAGGGCAGAGTGGCCACATCTGGATATAATAAACTTTCAATAACAAAAGCTCTTGAGAAGAATGTCAATTTTCTCCTATTCCTGCTAATTAATGGTGTGTGTGTTTCTTGTCTTTTTCTCCCTGACTATTATATAAATACATTTTTAAAACACAGCTGGATTCTTGTATCCCCACATAGCAACCTAAAAAGATGCAAAATGTTAAGGGTGGTGGCGACTCCTCCCATTTTCACACAGCACAGCTGTGCAGAGAGCAGTTACTACAGCCCTGCTGGATTCTAACTGTTAGTGACTCAATACAACTGAGACAAATTCAGGGGCGTTTGAATGGGAAATGGAAGAAAAACGTAACCATCATCCCCACCGTGGCCTGGGACAAGCCTGGAGCTGCTCATACCCTCTCTTTTCCTAAGACTTTTTTACACCTTTGATTCTGGACATTCTAAGAAAAAATTACATTAAAGGAGAAGGAAAGAATTGGAATATTTTTTACAGACTCTCTTTGTTTAGGCCTGTATCTCTTGTGCACAGTTAGGTTCATGATGTCTAAATATTTTCTGACTTCATAAACTTGTTGTGTTTTAGGAAGTAAAGTGGTAAAAAGGATGAGGCTTCAATCTAAGCTGCTTGGTTTTGAGTCCCGGCTTCCCCACTTTCTTGCTATATGACTTTGGACAAGAAACTTAACTTTTCTCTACCTAACTCTTTGAAAATGAGGATAGGAGTAGTACCTACTTCAAAAGGTTATTGTGAGAAGTAAATGAAGTTCGATGAGATGGTACTCATAAAATGATCACCACCATTATTATTTAGGGTTTCCATTTGTGGAAAGGGGAGATTCTAATACGGTAGTATGCCTACTTAAATGGTAGATTCTAGGCTCAGCTCTGCCACTAAATTGTGTAACAGACTTTCCAGGACTTAATTTTCTCATCTTTTAGAGGGGCCCGTAATACCCTGTCTTACTCAAAGGGGCTTAGGTGAAATGTGATAATGGTAAAAATTTATAAAACAGCACACAAATGCCAAATTTTATTGCTGCTGTTATTGTAGGAGTGGTGGTGGTGGTGGCGAATGATGATATTGATAAAAACGGATCCAATTTTAAAGGCATTAGGAACGATTATTCGTGGCAGTAATTTATGTACATTGCAAAAAAGCATACTTGCTTTATCTTTCTTGAAGTAAACTAGCATTTTAGGTTTTCTTTTTACTAGGAACCTTGGAGAACTGATAGATCGGTTTGTGGCTGATTTCAAAGCCCAGGGGCCACCTAAGCCCAACACTGATGAAGGGGGTGCCGTGCTCCCCAGCTGTGCTGACCTTTTTGTCTACTACAAGAAATGCATGGTGCAGTGCTCCCAACTCAGTACGGGGGAACCAATGATAGCTCTGACCACCATCTTCCAGAAGTACCTCCGAGAATACGCCTGGAAAATCCTCTCTGGCAACCTGCCCAAGTGAGTCCTGTTCTTCATGGTCTGAGTGGTAAAGTTAGATCCAGATATACCTAAATATGGGAATCTTTAAGGAAATCCACTCTGAGGTTGTTTACTGAACTACTAAGAGTATCAGGGAGGAAAGCACTCTTACTGAGTTCCCAAGGGTCTGAAACTATTTCCTCTCTACTGACATTCCACAGCTGATCAAGACCATTAGAGGAAATGCCCAGACTGGCTGTCATTGTAGGTCAAATCTTACTGCAGGAGACTCAAGGGAATCAATCCTATTATGTCTGTATCTAATTGACATGGATTCAACTGTAGGTACTTGGCAAAAAAAAAGGTATGGTTATGGTAGAAATAACTATTAAATAGCATAAGCAATTTCATTCAAGCCTCATTCAATGAGACTGTGCCCTGGAATGATAATTAGATTTGAGGAATGAATCTGCTCTTCCTTCAATCTGGTTAGGTTCTAAAGTCTCTCTTATGGTATATGCATTTTTCTGTGCTGGACAGAGCCTAATGTTTAAAGATGCCATAAGATTTGGGCAGAGGGCATTGCATAGCACAGCCTCTAATTTTGGTGACTCTACTGTATTATTCTGGGACATTAGAATACTGTCGTATTGCTCATTGCTTGAAATAAATGGGTCACTCAACTAGGATTTTAGGGATGTTTTGGTTATATAGCAATTTCAACTGTAATAGAATATGACCTAAAGTAATGCTTCTAAATTTAGTATTTCCAAATCATCCCCAGAGCTAAATTTAACAGTTCTAGCATTAATTTCTGTCATTGTCACTAAAATATGTCACATATGGGAGTTTTACATTTTTTGGAAGAAAGAAGATAAAATCCTATGTTCTTCGGGAGCTATGAAGTGACAGGTATGTTTTACTCATGAGAACTTCTTTGACTATGATAAAAATTATTTTTAAATTTTTAATAACTTTTGCCCTGATTATCAAGATAATATAAGTTTGTCATAGCTTAGAAAACACAGAAGAGCACAAAGAAGAAAATAAAAATCACATGCAATCTCACCACCTGGAGAAAACTTCTTTAACTTTTTGGTATATAATTTTCTGGTTTTTATTCATATATATACACATATATAATACATATGATATGTGTGCTTTTGTTTAACAAAATTGAGACTATATTGCTTATCATTTTATAACCTGGTAATTTCACTTAATATCATCCTGTGAGCATTTTACCATGTGCGTAGTCAGTGTCCCAACAGGAAATGAATGGCATACTCGGCTGGGATTTTGTCAGTAAAGAGACTATTTAAAGAAATGGGGGCAAGGTGAAAGGAACCAAAGAGGACTCTGAAGCATCCAAATACTAGTGGGTAATTGTTACTACCTTAGAACCCACTCGGGAGCTGGGGCTGTCCCAAAAAACCATAATCATAAGAGGATGTGCGATGCTTTTTGGTCCCTTGAAGCAATTAGGGCCTTAGGCAGGAACCGTGTCTTAACATTCACTTATGTCCTCCTCCACAAGCACGTGTATAAATTCCCATGCAGACTTTTCTTAACTGAGAATAACAGTTGCGGAACTAGCTTTTGTGCTACAATTGATCCTAAATGAGTTCCACATATCAGGAAATTCCAAGCTGAAGAGAGAGGCGGCTCAGCAGCCTTTTCTGCGAGTATCAGATGACAGTTAATATAACTAATTACTGGGTGACTCTTGGAATCGCCTCTTCCTATTTCTGATGGTGAGAGAATCTAAACAGAGGGTAGTCAAGGTGAGGTCAAAAGGAAAAGGATTCATTGTATATGGTTTAATTTGGGCCATGTCCAGCCTTTCCTTCCCCCTTTTCTTTGTCTTAAAATGTGCAGTTTCCAGTTCAGGAAGCAAATCAGAAGTTCTAGCCTGACTAGTTCCTGTTCCTTTTCCTTAGAACCACTACCAGCAGTGGAGGGCTGACCATCAGCAGCCTCCTCAAGGAAAAGGAGGGCTCAGAAGTAGCTAAGTTCACCCTAGAGGAGCTCTGCCTCATCTGCAGCATCCTGAGCACAGCAGAGTACTGTCTGGCCACCACCCAGCAGGTGAGCTGTCCCGGCTGCCCCCTCACCACCTCCTTTCCCTGAACTGTCTGGGCTGCATAGCCCAGTAAATAAGAGTGTAAGCACCTAACTAGGCCACATACAACCTTGGGTAGACCAGTTGGCCTCCCACAGAGGAAAACTCACTGTTCAGCCAGAAGACTGCCCAGGCAGCTGTCTTACAGAAGGGCCTTGTTAAAAGGAGAGGGAGCAAGAAAGTATGACTGGTCACCTCCCTGGAGTTGTGTAAGTGACTCAGAGAGGGCATGACCTCTTGAAAGTAGGTCAGTAGCACTGTCTCCCATATGAGAAAAGCAGTAACAAACTTGATGACACTAGGACCCAGCCTCTGGTGGTAATGAGTCACTGGCAGTTATTCCATTCTCAGATGTGTTACTAAGCTAAGCAAAATCCTTTGGGCTTTTATGTGTCTCCTATTTACGTAGCATTCTTAATCTGCCCAAACAAACAACCATTGTTTGGGATGCTGACGTTCAGGAGCTGGGAACCAGGAAGGGATGATGCCTCTACTAGAGCCCCCCAAATGGCAATAGTTTGGCAAACTGATTTAGCAGAAGGAAGACCCAGAATAACTTTCCATTCGGCCTTTGACATGGGATTAAAAGTTCCTTTTCACATTTGGTCTGGGAGCCCCCTAAGGCCAGGAGGAAGAAAATAATTTGGGACAGTTCTGCTCTTCCACCCTCTTTGTGTTTATTATTTCCACACATTTAGATCATAGGAAGACAATCATAAGTGATAGTTCAGACAGTACAGCTTGGAACTTTTGTGAGCCAGGGTGAGAATACAGGAGGCCATATAGGAAATTTGCCTGCAAAAGCTCCACAGCTAAGGGTAAGGCAGCCAGAGGCAGAGACAGTAGCATGTTCTCCTTGGGGATCTGGTCACATTGACTTATGTAAAGGTTTGGCCTTGGAGTTAGAGGCAGTAATCCAGTTAGCCCCAAGGACCCCCAGGGCAGGACAGCAATATTTGTGAGGGCCTCCAAGGCAGGGTTCCCAGAGTTCTTTGATGAAGAATCACTGTTTAACTATTGTATGTGTGTGTGTATGTGTATGTGTATGTGTGCAGAAAGACATACATACATACAAAATAGTATTTTTAAGGTAAAATAACCATAGTCCAAAAAAAATAAAAATAATCACTCTTAATCTCATCACCCTCAGATAATCATAATAGCAATTTAGAGTATTTTTTCAATCATTTTTCATAAATATAGTTTTGTGTATTATAATCTTAATTCACTTTTATATCCTTTTATTGTTATTAGTGTCCTGTCATTAGCATTTTTCCTATTGCTAAACATCTTTATTAAATCATTGTTTATGGCCACATTATGTTCCATTAAGGGACTATATCATAAATTATTTAGCAATATCTCTGGTAATTGTTTATGCTGCTTCAAATTTTTGCTTTTACAAATAATCCTACAAAGAATGTCTTTTTGAATATAGCATCTTAAATGGTTTGCGTTATTTTTCTAGAACAGATTCTTTAGAAATTCTAGAAGTATTAGTGGGTACTTTTATTTAGTGAAAATTGTTTTTGCTGATTACAAAAGTAAATACATTCTTACACCTGTATCGTGATCTCTAAATACCATTTTCCACTAAAAGGACCAGGGATTCCTAGAGACATGACTAATTCCAGGTCTAGGTCAGGAAATATACAGGATGAACCTAGAACATCATGTCATACAAAAAGCAAGAAAAATATCAAAGACATTGTGTCATCTCAAAAGACTCAGAAACTATAGTGGATTGAATCGTGCCCTCCCCTCAAATATTTCCAAGTCCTAGGCCCTAGTACCTGTAAATGTGACCTTATTTGGAAATGTGGTCTTTGCAAATGTAATTAAGTATCTCAAGATGAGGTCATCCTGGACTTAGGATGGCCCTTATCTAATGACTATTGTCCTTAGAAAAGAGAAAAAGATTTAATACACAAAGACAAAGGGAAGAATGCCCCATGAAGATCGAGGCAGAGATTGGAGTAACACATCTACAAGGCAAGGAACATTAGAAATTGTCAGCAAACACCAGAAGCTAGAAGAGAGGCATGAAACAGTTTCTCAGAACTTCCAGAAGCAACCAACCCTGCCAATACCTTGATTTCAGATTTGTAGCCTCCAGAACTATGAGAGAATAAATTTCTATTCTTTTTAAACCACCAACTTTGTGATAATTTGTTATAGCAGCCCTAAGAAACTAAGGTAGGAGCCAACCTGAATAAGCTCTACTGGTCCAAGATGGGACATATAAACATCAGTTTATAACCAGAATATTAACTACAATGGATTGAAAACATCAAATATGTTTAAATCCATTTTGTTGTAAAGATTTTTCTTAATTCATTTATTGCCTTTGAAGATGCTGAGGAACCACTGATATGAATTAAAACTGGTAAATAAAAGGAAATTTCTTGCACTGCCCTTCCTATGCGATATGTACCTCAGAATAACCAGATCATTTACAGTGGGAAGTATGTCTTTATAGCCAGAAGTTTAGTTAATAAGTGAAGAAGAAAAGAGAGTTAGAATATCTAATGGAATAATG
Organism: Indri indri; assembly: GCA_004363605.1. Lineage (NCBI taxonomy): Eukaryota > Metazoa > Chordata > Mammalia > Primates > Indriidae > Indri > Indri indri. The sequence continues at coordinate 23,914 of RJWJ010000984.1, read as the reverse complement.
GGTCTGGGCTTTGAGCAGCAATGGCTGCTGACATCACAAAATGAGAGACAACTAAACATATGTATCTCCTGAAAGAAGTACATAGCACCATCAGTGAAGTACTTTTTTGGAAAAAGAACCCGAATCAGATTAGGCTTCTACACCTACCTACCAATTTACAGGAAATACGAGGGACAGAGGAAAATGCCAATTAATACCTGTGGATGCAATCAGAAAAATCCAAACTGCGGGAAGATCTACAGGGACAAAGAACCTATTAATAGTTTTGGGTTTTTTAGGGGTTTTTTTTGAGACAGGGTCTCTCTCTGTTGCCCCAGGTAGAGTGCAATGGCATCATCATAGCTTACTGCAACCTCAAACTCCTGAGCTCAAGCGATCCTCCTGCCTCAGCCTCCCAGAGTGCTAGGATTACAGGTGTGAGCCACCACACCCTTGGCCTAAGAACCTAGTTTCTTTAAGAAAAAAATTGTAGAGGAGCAAAGAGAAATAGATAAAGAAACCAAAGAGGCTTAAGAATCTGAGCAACAAAGAATTGGAAAATAAAATTTAAAAAACAGTGTCAATAATATATCAATATTGGTTCATTAATTGTAACATCATATTGTTAATAATAATGTAAGAAAATGGGTATGTAGTATATGGGAACTATCTGAACTATCTTTGCAATTTTCTGTAAATCTAAAACTGTCCTGAAAAGTGTAGTTTATTTTTAAAAATACTATTTACAATAGCAATTTAAAACATCATGCTGTGGTTTGAATGTATCTCCCAAAGGTCATTTGTTGGAAACTTAATCCTCAATGCAACAGTGTTGAGAGGTGGGACCTTTAAGAGGTGATTAGGTCATGAGGGCCCTGCCCTTGTGAATGGGTTAATGCCATTATCTCAGGAGTGGGTTAATCATCACAGGAATGGGTTCTGATATAAGAATGAGTTCGGCCCCCTTCCTGTCTCTTTTGCCCTCTCTCACCCTCTTGCCTTCTGCAATGGGAGGACGTAGTAAAAAGGCCCTCACCAGATGCTGGCACCTTGATATTGGACTTCCCAGCCTCCAGAACTATGAGAAACAAATTTCATTTCTTTATAAATTACCCAGTCTGTGGTAGTCTGTTATAACAACACAAAATGGACTAAAATGCATCAGATACCTAAGAATAAATCCAAAGAAAGATACTGCTGTGGTTTGAATATGGTTTGTCCCCACCAAATCTCTTACTGAGGCTTGGTCACCAATGTGGCAGTGTTGGGAGGTGGTGCCTTTAAGAGGTGATGAGGTTGTTAAGATGGATTAATGTTTTTCTTGCAAGCCTGGATAAGTTCTCTTGGAAATGGATTAGTTTTCATGGAACCAGATTAGTTACTGCAAAAGCGGTTGGTATAAAGTGAGACTGCCTCTTATGTTTGCTGTTTTCACACATTCCCAGTTATCCCTTCCATTTCTCCACCATTTTTAATACATTGTGAAGCCCTAACCAGAAGCCACCAGATGTGGTTACCCAGTCCTGACCTTCCCAGCCTACAGAACTATGAGCCAAATAAATCTCTTTTCTGTGAGAACAACACAAAACAGAACTAAAATAGACATGTAAGACCTCTACCTTGAAAATACAAAATGTTGCTGAGCAAAATTAAAGACATGAATAAATGAAGAGGTATATGATGTTCATGGATTGGAAGACTCTGTTGTTAAGATGTTCATTTTCTATAAAATGATAGATTCAACACAGTCACTTATCAAAATTCCAGCAGGCTATTTTGAAGAAAGACGTAAGAAAATTTACAGAGAAATGTAAAGGATCCAGTAACCAAACAATCTTGAAAAAGAAGAAAAAAGTTGAATGACTTACACTACCTGATTTCAAGACTTACTGTAAAGCTATGGTAATCAAGACAGTGTTGCACTGGTGTAATCATAGGCAAATAAATTAGTAAAACAAAATAAGAATCTAGAAATAGACTCACATGTATATGCTCAGTCGATTTTCCACAAAGATGCCAAGTCAATTAAATAGAGAAAGGAAAACCTTTTTAATGATCATGGTGGTAACAATAGATTATACATATGGAGAACAACCTCAACCCCTGCCTTTTAACCATATCCAAAAATTCAAGGTGGATCCTAGACTGAAATATAAAGCCTAGAACCATAAAGCTTCTAGAAGAAAAACATAGGAAAAGATCTTCACAACCTTGAGTAGGCAAAGATTCCTTGGTTAGGATATAAAAAGTACTACTCACAAACGAAAATAATTAAATAAATTGGACTTCATCAAAAGTAAAATTTTCTGCTTATCAAAAGACTACATTAAGAAAATAGATAAGCTGCAGACTGAGAAAAAAATTTGCATCACATATAACTTGTACCCAGTATATATAAATAACTCCTAATAATTCTAAAAAGGCAAACTACCCAATTTAAAATGGACAAGAAACTTGAACCGACATTTCACAAAAGAAGATACACAAATGTCCACTAAGCAAAGGAAAAGATGCTCAATATTATTAGTCATCAGGGAACTGCAAATTAAAACTGACATAGCTATTAGAATGACTATAAACTCAAAAAGAATAACAACATCAATATTGACAAGGTTATAGAACAACTGGAATTCTCATACATTGGTTTCATTGGAACATGAAATAGTAAAACCATTTTGGAAATGGAAAGCAGTTTGGCAGTTTCTTATAAAACTTTATGATCCAGGAATTCCATTGCCAGATATTTTCCCAAGATAAATAAAAACATAACCACTAAGAGACCCATACAGGGATGTTTATAGTAGCCCCAGTCAGAACAGCCCAAAATCGGAAGCTATCTAAATGTCCCTCAACAGGTGAATGGATAAACAAGTTGTGGTATATCCATGCAATGGACTACTACTCAGCAGGAGACTGAACTACTGACATGCACAGCAACATGAGTGAATCTAAAATACATTATGTTAAATAAAAGAAGCCAAACATCAAAGAGTATATACTACATGATTGCATTTACAGTGAATCCCCCCTTATCCATGGAGGATACATTCCAAGACCTCCGTAGATGCCTGAAATTACAGATAGTGCAGAATCCTACATATAGTACACTATATTTTTTCCTATACAGTAACAAGGGGGTAGTGTATACAGTGTGGATAGCTGGACATATTTCTGGAATTTTCCATTTAATATTTTCAGACCATGGTTGATCGCGGGTAAGTGCAACCTTGAAAAGGAAAATCATGGATAAGGGACTACTGTATATAACATTCAAGTACTGTACAGGCAAAACTAATCCATAGTGATAGAAATCAGATAGTGGGAATGAGGATGGGGTTGGCTAGAAAGGGGCAAAAGAGCATGAGAGAACTTTCTGGGGGAGGTAAATGTTCTGTATCTTGTTGTTGGTGGTGATTACATAGGTATATGTGATTGTCAAAACTCATCCCACTAAACACTAAAGATCTATGCATTTTTAATATGTTAATTATATTTCATTTTTTTAAAAAGAGACTTAAGAGACATACCAACCAATTGCCATGTATGGTCTTTATTTCGATCCTAATTAAAACAAACTATTTTAAAAATTGTAAGACAGGCCAGGCATAGTGGCTCACACCTGTAATCCCAGTACTTTGGGGGGCCAAAGCAGGAGGAGCACTTGAGCCCAGGAGTCCAAGATCAGCCTGGGCAACATAACAAGACCTTGTCTCTACAAAAGATTTAAAAATTAGCCAGGTGTGGTGGCACATGCCTGTAGTCCCAGCTAATTGGGAGGCTGAAGCAGGAGGATCGCTTGAGCCCAGAAGTTTGAGGTTGCTGTGAGCCATGATGATACCGCTGCACTCTAGCCCAGGCGAGGCCTGTCTCAAAAAAAAAAAAAAAAAAAATTGTAAGACAATGAGGGAAGTATGATCACTGACTAGATATGTGATGATTGATATTAAAAGAATTATTGTTAATTTTTGTAGGTGTGATAATGGTATTATGGTTATGATTTTTTAGGAGTACTTATCTTTTAGAGATACATATTGAAACATGTACAGATGAAATAATAGAATGTCTAAGATTTGCTTCAAAATAGTTCAAGATGTGGCAGAATAGATGAGATTAAATGAAACATGGCTATGTAATGACAATTGGTGACACTGGTTTGGTACATTGTACTGTATTTTTGTAAATGTTTGAAATTTTCCTGTTAAATATAATAGTATAAGTTATATACACTCCTAAAAAGTTTCAAATATTACAGAAACATATACCTAAGGGATGAAAGTTCCCCATAATCTCACCCCTCCAAAAACCACTGTTAACCACTGTTAAAAATGTATATGCTTCCAAACATTTTTTGTTGTATCTTTTTAAATAAAAATGGACCCGTACTCTACATACTGTTCTACAACAAAGCAACATTGTTCTGTTTTTTCCTAAATCACGGGCATCTTTCCATGTCAGTATTACCTCAGCCTTTTTAACACCTGCACGGGGTGTTCCATTCATTCTTTTCTTCTTTCAAGAGATCTTTATTAAGCACTTATTAAGTATGAGGCTAATTAACAGTGTTAATTAACAGTGGTGAATAGAGTAGACAAGTTTCTTTCTGGCATGGAACTTAGAACTAACTGGGGAGCCAGATAATAAACAAACAAGCCAGCCAAGATGTAACTTCACATTTGAGGTGTGAGGAAGGAGCAGATGTGGCCGTGTTAGAGTCAGAGAGTTCCTTACTGAAGGAGAGTGGCCAAGAAGGGCCTCTCTGAGGAGGTGACACTGAAGCAGAGACCTGAGTGCTAGGAAGGAGACAGCCAAGGGAGGAGCCGGGAAGGGCTGGGATGTGAGGGACCTGGCTGGGAGGGTGAGGAAGTGGGAAGTGTGAATGATGACGGTCCTGAGGGAGGAGGACCCTCGTGTGTCCCAGAAACTTAAGAGGACAGTGTCACCGAAGCCTAGCAGGCAAGGCAGAAAGTAGGACGATGGGGCCAGAGAGCTAGACAGGCCCCAGATCATGGTTAGAAGTCTGGATTTTATTTTCAGTGTCATGGGAACAGGCCTCTCAAGAGTTTGAGCATTATAAGCCGGTGCCGTAATCTGTTTCATCAATCCTTTGTAGATACACATTTACATTGCTTCCAGCTTTTCAATAATGCAAAACAGCACTAGAACGTGAGCTTTGTGAGAACAGGATCTTACCTGTTTTGTTCACTGAACGACTCCCTTACCTGTTACACAGCCGGGCACAAAGTAGGCTTTCAGTAAATATGGGTTGAATCGATGAATGCTGCATGGAGTGTTTGTATATCTTTGTATATTATTCTCCTTATTTCATTCTATTGGTGATTTAAAGAGTGTGTATATTTAACTCTTTGGTTTTTTAATAAATTGCCTTCCAAAAAGGTTACACTAATTTACCACACCCCTAAGAACATTTTTAAAATTTAAGATAAAACATTAGTTATTCTTAGAGTTTGTGTAATAGGTTTAAGAGTGATGATGAATCAATTACCAGGGATGTTTTCAGGTATTTACAATTTCCGGTCCAATAGCATTTTTCTTTGAGGCTGTAGGAGCACGTTGAGTGTTCCTATCCCAGACTGTAGGCTAATGAAGTCAGGGACCACGTTCCTTTTGTTTACCTCTGTATCTCCAATACCTTAGCAAGGTGCTGGGTCCATAGCATTATGGCACTCAATATTTTAGCTGGTTTTGCTGCCACTTGCCACCGAAGGTTTCCAGTGTTCATGGGCAAATCTGCAGTTCATGGTGCAGGGAATATCTTAAAATCAGGGTCTTTTCAAAATTAATGATATGAATTATAAATGTGTCAAGAAACAAGTATAGCACAGGATATAGGTTGAAGGAAGTGTGATTCCTGGCCCTATCACTGACTGTCTTGGGTAGGTTCCTCCTCCATTTTCTCATCCATAAAATGGGGATAATAATAGAATCTTGCTCATAGGGTTGTGAGAATTATTATAAATGAGTCAATACATGAAACATGTCTAGAATTATTATGCCTGAATCATCAAACTCAGTAAAGATGAACTGTTATTATTACGGTATTCTTTTGGATAATCATTAAGCATGTTTCTGTTTTTCTCATTTTCTAACAGCTGGAAGAAAAACTCAAAGAAAAAGTTGACGTAAGTCTGATCGAACGAATCAATCTGACTGGAGAAATGGACACCTTCAGCACGTATGTACCTTGCACGTATTTGCCCAAGGCCTGCCCTTCCTCCTTTACCAAGCGGCATGTCTCAGGCTGTTGGCTTTAGTCACTACAGAACCTAAGAGGTTTCCAGGGCCTTCTGTTGGACCTGAATTATTCTCCAGTGGCCACTAAGAAGCAGCGTCAGAATTGGTGCAGCTGCCTTCCATTCTGCCTCCTCAGATGCAGTCATCCTTCTAGCTTATAGCATCTTTATTGTTGTTGCACTATCTAGAATAACCAAAGAGAAGAAATTCTCGCTTGTCCGTCTCTGATCTGCTCCCACCTAAATCCACAGAGGGCCAGGCTTACCTCCAATGTTTCAGAATATGAAGCATAAACGGCCCGGATTTAGCCATTGGGGATGTAAGAGCGTGCGTGTGCACGTGTGTTTGTGTTTGAGGGGCGAGGGAGGTCCGGCCAAGAAGTTCAAACAATAAAGCCTTCCTGGAATATTTCTTTCCCTGTTATTAGCTTGTAATATTTTTGTTGCGGTCAGTTTCCGTTCCACTGCTATTAAATGAGATAGGCATGGGCCAAGCTTCAGCTTTCACATCAACCACTTAGTGAGGAAAAATCAAAATTCTCTTCTTAGTTTATTTCTTCCCCTTTGCTTAACTTTTTTTTCCCCTTCAATTCTGAATTAAATGTTTTCTGGAAACAGGTACTTTTGGAGGACAATGTGAAGAGGGGTTCTTGGGGTGGTGATCAGGGACACTAGCCATGGAATTTTGTGTCCTGATGAGACAGGGCACACCCAGATAAGACCAGGACATGAAGAAAGAGCCACACTTCTGCTCCATTGTCAATGATTAAAGCTCGAGCTTTTCTGATGAAATGACGAAGCTAGTTTTTACATGGGGGCTAAAACATTTGTAAGGGGCTATGTTGGTCATTTAAACAGTCATTTTTGTAAGTTGCGACCACAGTATTTTGTTTGATCTGCAGTGTCATCTCCAGCAGCATTCAGCTGTTGGTGCAGGATCTGGATGCTGCCTGCGACCCTGCCCTGACTGCCATGAGCAAGGTAAGGTGTTGAGAAACGGCTCCTTACTAGGCTTCCAAGAGTGGCCTGAGATGGTTTCTATGGGCCCTCACCTGTAGCTTCTTCAGGCTCCTCTGTATCAGCTGAGAGGAGAGTGGAAAGACCTCGTGGGGTCCCTAAGAGCACTCAGTTTATCTTGTACCTGAGGCCGATTGCTTGTCCTTTCAGAATGCGACAGGGAGAAAATGTGTTTGCTGAGTCTAAAGGATATGTCTTTGATTAGCATCTGACACATGCTAAAAACCTTAGTGTGGTCTCGCCAGAATGGATGTTTTTGTTAGCACTTAAGGCTGTAACTTCTGACTCATTCTTCATTCTTGCCCACTGAGAGGTTTTTCCGACTCTTTCTGAGCTCTGGTGCCAATGCAAGATTATTTGATCAGGTTGTGGACTCTGGTTTTCTAATATCGTGGTGGCCCATCAGTCAGCCGTTGGCCCTCAGGTCCCCTCCTTTGGCACTTACCAGGTACTATCGTGTGTTGCTATTTTTGGATTTTATGTTCCTGTGCCTTTTCTTCCCAAAAGAATGTATTATAAATTCCTTAAGTGCATAGACCGTGTCTTATACTGCTCTTTATCTCGCATACTGTCTTGAATGTAGAAGACTCTCATGTATGTTAATTTAGCTAGAAATGGGCAATTCTTTATTGATTTCTAAGACTGAATAACATGAAGCTGCCCACCCTAGAACCTTCTAGAGCAGGGGTTGGCAAACTATAGCCTGTGGACCAAATCTGGCCCACTGCCTGTTTTTGTAAATAAAGTTTTATCAGAACACAGCCATGTTCATTCATTTACATATTATCTATGGCTGCTTTTGTGCTACAGTGGTGAACTGAGTAATTGGAACAGAGGCCATATAGCCCACAGAGCGTAAAAAAATAGTAAAATATTTGCTATCTGGTCCTTTACAGAAAAAGTTTGCCAGCACCTATTCTAGAGTCATGGTCTCTTGTACCATTCTTGCAAATTCTGGAGAAAGAACTTCTCTGGGTCATACTAGCCAATATGAGAGGGCAATGGAAAGAACACTGACTTTGGAGTGAGACAGAGCTAACTCTTCCAGTTTCTCCTTTGGGGGTGTTGAGCAAATGACTTAGCCTGTCTGGGCCCAAGTTACATCATCAGGGCCCACGTACCTCCTGTGAAATGTGGATATCTGCCTCTTGGAGTTGTTGTGAGGATGGAACATGAAGAAAGTGACTGGTCTGATGCCAGTCACATAACAAGTGCTCAATAAATAAATCTCTTTCCCTCTTGTCAGGAGAAGTGGCTGTGTCACAAGGTTGTGCAAGCAGACATTTGGTCTGAATTTGGTTTTGCAGTAGATTGTAAATATTTAACAAAAATAGGAGTAAAGCCAAAACTTAGGCTTTGGGGTCTTACGAATCTAAGTGGGAAGTCCTGAAATAGCTGATGTCACAATTTTCTATTCAAAAGGCTGATCCTTTCACCAATCAGATGCTGACAGGCATTTCTAGTATTCCCAGCATTTATAGGCGGAACACTGTGAGCAGGCAAATCGAGGCTAATCCGTTTTCTTAGAGGAACATGGCTCTGAGGATTCATTTTGCAGGCTCTGATTATCCCCTCGCTGCTGGTAAGCATTCTCTACATCCTGAACGTGATCCGTTCCAGCTGCCATCTCTCCTGAACTGCCACACACTTTAGATTGGAATGCAGCTGGCGAAAGAATTTTTACATTTACTGAAGGAAGAATGGAATTTTTTTTTCCCAATAAAATAACAGTTGGAGAGGGTTTAACACTCCAGGTGTTGCTTATATGAACCGTTGGTTCATTAGGTGGATTTCTCTCATACTTCCCCCCACCCCACTCCACCATCCATTTCTCCCCCAGACCCACACCAGCAAATATTAACAGAGACCATAACTCCAGAATCTTTTGTTTATATCATAGGAAAACCACAGACTTGGGAACACAGCATCTGGGAGGCCATTACTTGTTGTCTGAGTCTTCTGGAGTTCTAGCAAAATGAAATCCATGTGATGGAAATAAACAAGCCAAGTGGTCACAAATTGATTCAACATATGCTCTCTGTTATTTGTGCCTGCATTCTGTTTTGTGTAGTTTCTTCTAGGATAATGAGTATTTCTGTCTCTGTTTCTATCGTTTTTGCCACTAGTCAAACAGTTCAATTCAGACGCTACCCAGCACAGTGCTGGGATTTGCAAGGCTCGGAAAGGTGTAGACCTTTATGCCAAGATGTGTAGATTCCAGTAGGTGAGGGGCCAGAGATGTGTGAGATGAGAGGAATGCCCAGATACCTGTAATGTAAGGTATGAGGAAATCAGTACCATGAGAAAAGTATAAAGTATACCCTCTTTAAAAGAGGGGAGAGTTCATATCTAGGTGGGGGGTAGGGGGGCAGGGAAAGCCTTCATAAGGAAATGGCATTTGAAATAGACAAGGGCAAAGTTTTAAATGAATTCGTGATTGGGAGGGCATTTCAAACAGGGTGACGATGTGAGCAAAGGTTTGTGAAGTTAAGAAAGCTCAGAGTTATGTTGAAATTGCCAATCCCATTCAACATCTTAGGAATTCCACAGGCTACTCCACTTGGACTGACATAGTCAAGATTGGAAACAAGGCTGCCCTCTATGAGTTCCTACTCAGCTGGGGAGAAAACTGAGAATAACTAATGCTTTAAATAAATATATTTTATATGTGAAGAGAAGAATGAGTGTTGGGCTTGACAAGAGGGATTGAGCCAGGCAACTTGGTTATGTCATTCTCCTGGGAGGAGACCCCATTCTCACTGAAAGTACCCCATGGCCTCCTCCTTGGTTGGCATAAAGGGATTTCATAATTTATCCCTTCACTACATTGCTAGCTCAGTTTCTGCCACATCCTATACTCCAGCCTCGGAGCCATTTTCGCTTCCCTGGATGTACATTGCTCTTTTGTGTCTTCCATGCCTTTTCTCATTGTATTCTTTCTTCGCTCTATCGTCTACCCAATGAGCACATCCTTTAAGATCCAGTTCAGGCTGGGCGTGGTGGCTCACGCCTGTAATCCTAGCAATCTGGGAGACCGAAGGAGGAGGATCACTTGAGCTCAGGAGTTTGAGACCAGCCTGAGCAAGAGACCCTGTGTCTACTAAAAATAAACAAAATTAGTCAGGTGCGGTGGCACAAGCCTGTAGTCCCAGCTAATCGGGAGGCTAAGGCAGGAGGATCGCTTGAGCCCAGGAGTTTGAGGTTGCTGTGAGCTAGGCTGACACCATGGCACTCTAGCCCAGGTGACAGAGTGAGACTCCATCTCCAAAAAAAAACCAAAAAAGATCCAGTTCAAATGTCTACCCCATTTTTAAAAATTGAGATATAATTTGCATACCACAAAATTCACCCTTTCTAAGTGTACAATTTAGTGGTTTTTATTGTATTCACAAGGTCGTGCAGCCACCACCACAATCTAATTCCAGAGCATCTTTATCACCCCAAAAAGAAACTCTATACCTATTAGCAATCATTCTTCCCTGACCATTAATCTACTTTCTGTCTCTATGGATTTGCCTATTCTGGACATTCACATAAATAAAATCATACAATATATGGCCTTTTGGACCTGGCTTCCTTCACTCAGCATAGTATCTTCAAGGTTCATCCATGTATGTCACATATCAGCACTTCATCCCTTTTATGGCTGGATAATATTCCATTATATGGATATACCACATTTTGTTTATCCATTCATCAGTTGATGGATGTTTATTTCCACTTTTTAACTATTTTGAATAATGCTATGTACATTTGTGTACAATTTTTGTATGAACATGTGTTTTCAGTTCTCTTCAATATATACCTAGGAATGGGACTGCTGAGTCATGTGATAACTTTATGTTTAACATTTTGAGGAAATGCCAAACCGTTTTCCAGAGTGACTGTGCCATTCATTTTACATTCTCACCAGCAAAGTATGAGGGTTCTAATTTCTCCACATCTTCACCAACACCTATTTTCCATTTTTTTAAATTATAGCCACTCTTGTGAGAGTGAAGTAGTATCTCATTATGGTTTCAATTTGCATTTCCCTGGCGACTAAGATGTTGAGCATCTTTTCATGTGTTCATTGGCAATTTGTATATCTTCTTTGAAGAAATGTCAATTAAATTCTTTGCCTATGTTAAAATTGGGTTATTTGTCTTTCTGTTGTTGAGTTGTTAAAGTTCTTTTCAAAGTCTGGATACTAGACTCCTTATCAGATATGAGATTTGCAAATATTTTATGTGGGTTGTCTTTTCACTTTCTTGCTAATGTCCTTTGATTTTCTGTACTTGGATTTATCTTTTTTTTTTTTGTTTTGGTGCTCGTGCTTTTTGTGTCATGTCTGAGACACCTTACATAGTCCAAAATCACAAAGATTTACTCTGTGCTTTCTGCCATGAGTTTTATAGTTTTATAGTCTTAGCTCTTACATTTAAGTCGTCAATCCATTTCGAATTAATTTTGTATATGGTGTGAGATAAGGATTCAACTCCATTCTTTTGCATGTAGATATTCAGCTTCCCCAGCACCATTTGTTAAAAAGACTATTCTTTTCCCACTGGATGGACTGAACACCCTTGCCAAAAATCAGTTAACCATTGATGTATGGGTTTGTTTCTGGACCCTCACTCTATTCCATTGATCTATGTGTCTGTCCTTAGGCCAGTACCACACCATTTTGATTATTGCAGATTTGTAGTAATCTTTGAAATGAGGAAGTATGAGTCTTCCAACTTTATTCTTTTTCAACATTGCTTTGGCTATTCTGGGTCCCTTGCAACGTCACCATTTCTTCCCCCAGCCAGAGCATTCCTTTTTCTCCCTCAAAACACCACAGTACCAGGCCGGGCATTGTGGCTCATGTCTGTAACCATAGCACTCTGGGAGGCTGAGGCAGGACTGCTTGCGATCGGAGTTCATGACCAACCTGAGCAAGAGTGAGACCCTGTCTCTACCAAAAATAGAAAAAAATTATCCAGACTTGGTAGCACACACTTGTAGCCCCAGCTACTCGGGAGGCTGAGGCAGGAGGATCACTTGAGCCCAGGACTTTGAGGTTGCAGTGAGCTGTGATGATGCCACGGCACTCTACCCGGGGCAACAGAGCAAGACTCTGTCTCAACAACAACAATAACGACAAAAAACACCACAGTACCTAGACTACCTCTCTACTTTGTTAACAATTATTTTTATATCTTTGTCTTCCCTGTTAAACTTCGAACAACTTGAGTACTGTGTCCTACTCATTTTTCAATGTCCATAGCATAGCAAAGAACTTACTAAACCGCAGTACTCCCTGAATGACTTTGAAGGTAAAAAAAAAAAAAAAAAAAAAAAAAAAAAAAAAAAAAAAAAAAAAAAAAAAAAAAAAAAAAAAACCCCCAATTAACAAAAAAAAAGAAAAAAAAAAAAAAAAAAAAAAAAAAAGTGAGCCATAGATAACACTACTGAGCAGTTTTGGCTGGGTGGAGCTGGTAGACAAAGAGTAGGAGATTTGGACATCTTTGTAGGAGATGGTGGGGTCAAAGAATCCCTCAATCTTTAAAAACATAACAAGTGCTGTTGAGGATGATGCAGTGCTCCTCAGTGGTACTTAATAGCAGGGCTTCTTATGTCAGCAAGTAGCATCCTGGTGCTGATTGGAGAAAGGTCAGAATTAAGGAATGCCCACACCCAGCTATTAGCTCCCATGGGTGTGGACAAGAGCGCCACTGCTAGACAAGGAGAGAAAAATACAGAGTGGCAAAGTTTGGTAGAAAACATATACAGGAACAACCTTAAATAGGCCAGGCCCAAGTAGAGGAAGCAAAATATGATGAAAGTTTAGTGGTCCATCTGAAACTGTAACTTTGAGATTGCAGCGGTATTGCTGATAAGCTGTGTCAGAATTACCTTTCAGACCACTTTCCCTTCCCCTATTGCATTATTTTCTTTTTTCTTTCTTTTTTTTTTTTTTTCTTTTTTTACAGACAGGGACTCACTCTGTTGCCCAGGCTGGAGAGCAGTGGTGCAATCATAGCTAATTACAGATTTGAACTCCTAGGCTCAAGCAGTCTTCCTGACTCAGCCTCCTGAGTAACTGGGACTACAGGCACACACCACCATGCCTGGCTAATTTTTTTTTTTTTTTTGTAGAGACAGAGTCTCACTATGTTGCCCAGGCTTGTCTTGAACTCCTGGCCTCAAGCGATCCTCCTGCCTTGGCCTTCCAAAGTGCTGGGATTATACACAATGAGCCACCATGCCTGGCCCCATTTCTCATTATTTTCTTAGATGAGCTCTATGAGATGATAAGGAGTTACTATTTATTGAGCACTTACCAAAAATCAGGCACCTGAATGCATTATCTTATTTAATTTAACAATAAATTGATGAGGTAGCTCTGTTATTTCCCTCTTTCACAAATAAGCTGAACCACAGAGACGTTAAGTCACTTGTTCAAGATCTCAGCTAGCATGTGGCAGAGCCAGGATCCAGATTCCTGTCTCTCTCTCTCTCTCTCTCTACAGACTTGTACCACAGCATACATAGAGAGAAAGAGTAAGCCTTTTTAGCAAATGTGGCGACTGAGGCAAAATCAGCTTCAGTAACTTGCCTGAAAGCAGAAGAGCAGTAAGTCAGTGTGTGCCCAGTACTGCTAGGTTCACACGAGTATTTGTGCTGACTTGACTGTGAGCTCCTCCAGCACTCGCAGCCATCCTGTTGGAGATTAGTCTTCAGCTGTTGATGATCTGACACCATAACTTTCCTACAGGAGAGAAAATGTGTTGAGCAGCCAACCTAAGCATTCCAGTCTACTTTGTATATTCTTCTCTGAAAACTAATGAATTGTCCTTCTGGTATGTTTGTTTGTTTGTTTCTATTTCATATTCTGCGCAAAGCCGTATAGCTTATAGTAGTGAAGCCAGGAGTAAAACCAACTCTCTTGAGTCTTAAAAAGGTAGTTATTTGGAGTGTTTTGGTGGAAATATGAAGAGTTCTGTCTTTTAGATGTAAATTCTGCAAATCCTTAGGATTTAGTATGTCTGATTATGGCCTTACAGTGGGATTAAAAGAATCTATGGCCTCCTGAACAGGGACTTCTGGTCCCATGGAACCCTCCTCACTATGTCCTTTTTCCTAAGGCCGCTCACATCACAAGGCTGAAAGAATCTAAAATCTGTCCAAAATCAAACACACTTAGCTTTTTGCCCATTAATGGTAGTTTTAGGAAGAAACTGAATAAATTAAATTTCCTTACAGTCTGGTGTGCAATTTCAATTAGATTTTAGGATTATGAACATGTACTAATTTAGGAGGCTGCATTACTGTCCCCCAAAGACATTTTGAAATAGTTAGAACAGTCCTCAGATCTGTTCTCATTTTCCTCAGTCATGAAAATGCAGATCTATTTCAGAAAGCCCACAGAGCACCAGGGTTAAGAAATCCTCATGTTTACTTTCCACTTATAATTAAAACACGTCTTTCTTTTTTCATAAAAAGATTTTTTATTAATGATAAAAGCAAATCACCTCCATTATAGAAAATACAGATTTTTAAAAGAAAAACATTTAAATCATCCATAATTTTAATTAACAGATATATTTCTTTCAGTTCTTTTTAAAATGCTGATATGTTTGCAAATAAAAATAAGTTCATACTTTACACACTGACAACCTGTTTTCCTCACATAGCAGGTTTTAATAGTTTTCTGTATCATTTAATCTAGGGCTACAGTGCTTTTACTGATTGCATTGTATTCCATAATACAAAATGTTCATTGTTAAAATTGTAACAATAGCTAACATTTGCCATGGAATTAATATGTGTGAGGCACTATGTTAATACTATTCCATATATTATCTCTCAATAATAGGTTATAGATATTATCATCATCCCAGTTTTATAGATGAGAAAAGAGAAAACTGAGGCTCGGAGAGGTTAGGTAACTTGCCCAAGTCACACACTTAGTCTCACAATGTTAGAACTCAGACTGGCTGACTTCACATTTCATCATCTTCAGTGCTATAATCTACTGCTTTCCTTAAAACGCATTTAATCCATTCACTTTTGATTTCTATTTAGGTTATTTCCAGGTTTTTGAGGCAGAGGCTTTTATTATATTTTCTTTCCCTTCCTCCTCTTTTCCTCTTGTCTTTATTTTTTCTTCTTTTCTTTTTTAAATTCTATAAAGGAAATGCAAGGTAAGTCCCTCAGCCACCCACTTCCTCTCCCAGAAGCAGCCCTATTTCCAGTTTTTAACATTTATGAATAGTCTGGCAGTGGGCAGCCTCTTTTGTATGTATGTATTTTTATTTTCTGAACATGCATAACTATTAACTTTAGATTAGTTGCTTTAAAGGGAATTGCGGAGATCAAAACCTATGTAAACGCCAAGATTTTTGATAGATATTTTCAAATTGGTTTTAAGAAAGGTTATATGAATTCACCTTCCCCATTGGCTCAGCAGTGAATGGGAAATATATAGAGAGATATCTTACATAGATATGTATGTATCTATATCTTACATAGATATCTGTCCATATATATATATATATCTTCAACCCTTTTGTTATTCTACTTTCTATTCTGGATCATCTTGATTTTCCCCTTGGAGTTAAGGAACATGTATCCCTGAGCAAAAAAGTGAGAGGAGTCTTTTCTTCCTCCTCCGCAGCACCATCCGCACTGCTGAATCATCCATGTATCTATAACCTCATTCTAGACAAAGACTTGGCTTATCCCAGTTGCCCCAACTAATTTCAAGTTCATTTACGGTGGTAAGTCTTCTTTTGGAAAGTAACATGGTGAAATGGAAAGAACATGGACTTCGGAGTTAAACAAACCAATGTCTAGATTTCAGTCCTGCTAGTTACACTTCATTAGGTGGGTCCCTCACTGTCTTCAAGCCTGTCTCATCATCTGTAAAGCAGGAGTATTAATAATAATACCTCCTTCACTGCAGCATTGTAAGCAGTAAGTTCATGTGAAAATGTCAGTCACAGTGTCTGGTGCATAGTAGGCACTTGGTGAATGTTCCTTCTCCCTCCTTGTTCCCCACACATTGCTTGGTCCAGTGCTGTGCATGCAGAAGGTACCTGGAAATATAGCAGATGCTTGTTGTAGGAGTCAAAGTAGCCCAGACAAACATTAGAATGAGTGAGAGAGTCAGTTTGTACATGCATGCCTGAGAAAAGTTCATTGCTTGGGGCCAACAGCAGCCTAAACCATAACACTAGATTCCAATTGCCTGTCCCAGAGTCTGAATGTCTGAGTCTATGCTATGCATCTCTCTAATCCAGTGATCAAAATGAATAGCTTGGAACTTTAATTTTCCATTGAGGAAAATTAGTTTCTCGGGAGACCTCTTTCCAGGCTTCTTATAACAATAGGAAAAAACAAGTTCCATAGCAAGATCGTTGTGAAGCTCTGTTCTGTGATCAACAAATTGGTTGGAATTCTCTGCGACAGTGGGCTCTTTCTGGGAAAAGTGATGCCCTCCCAGCCTTCCCTGTGAAGTGTGGGCACAGACCACGCACTCCTTCCTCAGGCAGCAGAAGCAGAGTACTGGGGATGCTCTGGGCCCTGCAGTCCTTCCTTGTGGGTAAGTGTGGGGTTCCTTAGGCTCTGATCATTACTGTCTTCATACTGTCATTTTTTTGCTCTTTCTGTCAACCCGGTGTCTTCGTTACTACTCCTTTGCAAACTATTTCTTATTATTTATATGGTACCAGTTATATACTATCTGGTATTCAACCCCAGCCCCACCACGCCAAAACAAAAAGCGCAAAAGGAAAACTTGTCAGTATAGAGGGGTGACTTCTAAATGTCAAGTGCAAAGTTTACCTGGAAAAGTTGAAGTCTTATTTCTTCTGATGACTTTTCATTATGTGTGTTCTTCCAACACAAGCTACCGTTTCCTTTTTTCAAAGAGACCTGCGCTTGATCACTGTATATTTCATTATCTTCTCCTTGAGAAACAGGGCTTACCTTGAACTAAGGCCCAGTTAAGTGCTTTTGTGCTTTTCTCTTCTTTTTGACAAATGTCTAGCAAGCAGCCGGGTGTAGTGCTCAGGCTTTAGACAGACCTGGCTATCCCAACTCTGTCATTTACCAGCTGTGTAACTTTGGGCAAGTCAGCTAATCTCTTTGAGCTTTTTGAGTTTCCTTATCCACAAGATTGTTGTGAGAACTAAATGAGATCGTGTATGAATTGTAAATGACACGGCCTATGTATAGGGCCAGGCAAGGCGACCTGCACGTGGTAGGTCCAGACGTAGGTATCTTGTGCAATTCAGGTTATGCCCAGACCCTCCCTCATCCGGGCTAGATGATGGCAAGCATCAGCCACCTGAGGTGATCAGTGACGGATCAGAGTCACTGCTAACTCTATTTTGCACATTTGTAAAAAATAGTAGAAGCAATGTCAACTTTAGTTGTTTCCAGGACTTGAAATCATTTTCTGCCTTCATTAAGCTGACTTAAATTTAAAATCACGAATCCGCTTGGCCTTTGCCAATCCTTCTTTTAACTTGACCAGTGGAATCATAACTGGCTAAGGTAGTAAAGCAAATCAGGTGTCTTTGCATATATTCCAATGTGGACATGTATTGATGTGGCCAGTGGTTATCAAGAGGGACAAGATGATGTCTGTGCAGACCAACCAGCAGAAGCTTGAAGAAACTCCTCATCTTGTGCTCAGTCTTGCTTCAGAGTTGCTTTGTAACTAGCAACCGAGCATGCCACCACCTCCTTTTATGGTCTTCTTCTGTTAGTGGAGAACTGTGATGTTCAGATAATCACTTATAAACTGTTTTGAGATTTTGAAATATACAGTGCTGCCAACTTGGAAAACTATAGTCATTACTGTGGAAAAGCTTCGTGTTGGTTGGCAGTGGAGAGACATCAAGCCCTGCACAGTTCACTGTGTTTAGCCAGAGCATTCTGCTCCAAGTCTTGCTGCAGAGCTGGAGAAAGGAAGATGACTTAAAAGCACCTGTCAATTTTGGCCTCACCCTATGAGCTCATTTAAAATCACCAAGGAAGGCTGAGCACAGTGGCTCACACCTGTAATCCCAGCACTTTGGGAGGCCAAGGAGGGAGGACTGCTTGAGGCCAAGAGTGTGAGACCAGCCTGGGCAATGTAGGAAGACCCTGACTCTACAAAAAATTTAAAAACTAGCCGTTGTTATGGTGGTGCCCATCTGTAGTCCCAGCTACTCAGGGAGCTGCAGCAGGAGGATCACCTCAAGCCCAGGAGCTTGAGGTTACAGTGAGTGATGATCGCACTGCTGCATTCCAGCCTGGACCACAGAGCAAGACCCTGTCAAAAAAACACCCAAACAAATAAATAAATAACTAAAATCACCTAGGGTGCTCGTGTTTGGGTGGACTAAATCTTTAAAATCAGATGGAAAAAGAAGCGTATTGAGTAAGATAAAAGCTAACGAGGAAAGCGTTGCACATAAACAGAGCATTAGAATATAAAGTCAGTTCATATTAGACCTTTCTACTGTTTGTCCATTGTTTGTTTCTATTTTTTCCCAGTAAAAAAATAGAGACCTTTTCCTGTCTGCAGCCAGGTACTGAAGCCTTGCACGAGACTCATAATGCCCCTGGACCTCAGTCTTCTTATCTGTGACATGAAGATGGAGGTCCCTTCCTGCTCTTCTGTGGTCCTGCGCTTACATATCCCTGAAGCTCTTAGAATACAAATATCTGGTGATTTGAAGAAACATTAGGACAAAAACATAGAGTCATCTGAGCTTCCCGGGGCTGGGGAATCATCCACGTACAATATGATTCTTTTAAACAAGTTCTCTCAGTATTGAATTTTTCCTTTCCCCAAGAGTTCTATAAAAATAGTGTTTTCTTGCCAGAGACATCAAGGGCTCAGAACTACTGACCTCCTTCTGTGAACATATTATATGGTTTGTGTTTGGCTTGGGATCTTTTTAACAGACCATCCAGCTCCACTCAGAGAGGCTGACTCAGCAGAACTCCTCCGGCACCCTCCAGCCCTTCCCAGGGTTAGAGCGCCCCTCCCCTGCCAGTCCGGGAAGGCTGGGGCTGGTGTGGGCCCTGTTCCCCTGTGGGTTCCCATGGGGGAAGGGACACTGCAGCGTGGCTTCTTTCTGTTCTCCAGGGTCCTGTACTGCTAAGTGCCACTTATTCCAAGAAGTCCAGCCAGTTTCCTGTAGATGTTTTGCAGAGCATATCCCCAGTTTTCATCAGGGTGTTGGAGCTCGAGCTAAAGGGGTCTCTGATTTTTATTCACAGCCTGGTCAGGGACCACACTGGTGCTCTCAGTGATGTCTGTCTCCCACTGTGACTGTCACCCACACAGTCCTTGCTCCTCTTTCCTGCCCTGGCCACCATGTCACCATCCTACCCTCTGGTCTGCCCCTAGAGTTTGCCAGAGATCCCCTTTCCCTTCCCTTTATTGAAATCCCAACATAATCCCAAAGGTTTTAGGAGGGTAAGATTCTATATGCACAACTTTTTAAATATTTTATTAAAGAAAATTTCAAATATATTCTAAGTGGAGAAAACAGTATGATGAACCCCATGTACCTGTCACCCAGCTTAATTGATCTTGTTTCATTGACACCCTCTTCCACTCCCCCCAACCCTAGATTATTTTGAAGCAAATCTCACATGTCATACCATTTCTACTTTGCTTTTCAAGAAGCCCAAACTCTTTCCAATTTATTTGAGAGAAAGGTGTATGTTAATTCTCCTCCAGGTTTCATTTCATGTACCCCAGCCCTCTCGGATCTCCCAAGCTCCCCATCTGCTTGGAAGTAGACATCCCTCTGTTCTCCTGCAGTCCTCTGCTAGTGGAACAGTTGACAGAATAGGATCCTTGTTCATCTGCTGGGCAAGGGTTCCCTTACAAGATGGCAGCTTAGCTGGAAAAGGAAGGCATGATGGGGACAGGTGGGAAAAGGAAAGGGCCTAGTTTACACTTCACCGGCAAGAATAAGGTGGGCGCGCTCGTTTTTATTCATGGTCAGCCTCTACAGAATGAGTAAGACAAATTCCCCAAGACAAAAGGGACCAATTCCTGTGATACTAAGCTATGATCTGATTCCCACTCCAACCTGCCCCCTCCCCAAAAACAGGTGACACTGTTCTCCCACAAAGGATCTAAAGCCTTGTCCTGTTTCCATTTCAGATGCAGTGGCAGAACGTGGAGCACGTTGGTGACCAGAGCCCCTACGTCACCTCTGTCATTCTTCACATTAAACAGAACGTCCCCATCATCCGTGACAACCTGGCTTCTACACGGAAATACTTCACTCAGTTCTGCATTAAATTTGCAAAGTAAGTCCTGGAGCATTCCTCATCACTGAGTTGTTTTTGTTTTTTTTTTAATAGACTTTATTTTTTAGGCAGTTTTAAGTTCGCAGCCAAATTGAGCAGAAGGCACAGAGATATCCCATATACAACTGTCCCCTCAAACACACAGTTTTCCCATTGTCAACACCCCCCACCAGAGTGGTACTTTTGTTACAGTTGCTAAATCTACATTGACACATCATTAATCCTGCAGAGTCACCATTTACAGTAAGGCTCATGCTCGGTGTTATACAATCTATGGGTTTGGACAGATGTATAATGACATGTGTCTACCATTTTAATATCATACTCAGCTAGGTTATTTTTAATGCTATACCTTCCCCCCAGCATGCTCACAATTCAGGTGTCTCCACCTTCCAGCTGGGGCTCATTCTGGTGCCTGCAGGCAAACTAATTTTAATTTGTACCCAAAAGAAGTATAATAATAAAACTAAATCTGCTACTTGAAGTCATAGATAACAGTAACAGCAATTTAATCATCGGCCATGTCAAGGCAAACAAAAATGAGTAGGGGGGTCCTTTCGTTTTGAATTATGTGGACCTAACTGCCCCTTGCCCAGGTTTGGATAATTAGAATTATTTTTCAGTGATTTCATGTGTGCATGTTGTCTCTTACTTGATTATAAGCTTTTTAAGGGCAGGACCCATCAGTTCTGTCTCTTCTGAGCCTTCTCTTCCTCCCTCCTCATAGTACCTATCATGTGGCTGCTAGAATTTATCCATTTGTGGACATTTTTGGGTCCAGGGAAGGTACTAGAAATTGGGCTGAGCGAGTCAGGGAGGTCCACTGCCACAGGAGATGGAGTGCTCACTGGACTGCATGTCTTCCTGCCACATCCCCGTGTGTGGCCGTGTCTGACTTGCATTTTGAAGCAAGGAAATAGTTTTGATCCTTTGCCAGTCAGCATCTGGCTGTAGCACCAGTTCCCGTGAGACCAGGCATTGTAGAGGGTCAGTGTCTCCTCTGACCAATTATCAAATGAGCATTTTGGCAACCTGCTCAGCGAAGGGCTTTAGGAAGGTCAGCCCAGTCCAAGCTACTGTATTTGGGTTATTCTCATCCAGGTCCCAAATGGTGATTGAGGACTCCAAGTTTCTGTCTTCCCCAAATCTCTCCCAGTTTGTATTCAATTAGGGCTTTCCCTTTCCCTCACAAATAAATCCCTAAGGTGCAACAATTATGCAGTGGCTTCTAGAGTTTGCTTTAGTTTCTAGTTTGTCAAGAAAGGATAGAGTGGGCTCTCCAGGGAGGCGTTAATGTTTGCAGCACGACAGATGGACCAGAAGTTGAAACTCCCTTCACTCTCCGGGTGCTCATTACTGTGTGTTGAAAGCATTGCTGATAAATCACATGGTGACACTCCCCATAACGGCTGGTAGAAGCAGTGTCTCTGCAAAAATTTTCTGTGACTGCAAATCTCCAGTGTGGTTGCACAGGGGTCTGATTGAGCTTATGTTACAGTGAATAAGAAGTCCACTGACTTAGCCCGTCCCAGCATCAGCCTCACATCCTCGCAGAGCCCTCAGGGCCCTTTAATTTTATTACTAAGCCCATATTGAGTGATCTGGGACTAGGATGCCCATCTCTCACATCTGGAAAAGGTCAACCTGTGATCTAGAAAGTAGTTTTCTGTTTTACTCCATGGTACCCTCTCATCCTTGTGAAATCCCAGCCTAAGGCTAGAAACCTCAGAGGTGGGGGTTGTGAAGAGTCCCTTCCCCAGCCAAGGGCAATAGCCACCACCCCCGATGACCTGGAGAAGCCCTTGGCAGTTAGCCATCACATCATGGGGACTTCGCCCCCAAAGACGTGTATCTGGTCCCTATATCCTCCCCCCTCCCCCAAACTAGTACATAGAGCCAGTTCAAGGGCACACCAAAGCTTACTCCAGTGTGAAGTAGCTTAGTGTACAAACTGCGTGTGCAGTTGCAATTAGTCATGAATTCAGTCTCACACTACTTGTTTGGCCCTGGTTTACAGCACTGAAGAATCCCTTCCAAATTTGTTTGTTTGCACTTCCTCCTGATCAGCAGACCTTCCCCCTAGACCTGATCTCTGGGCCTGAAGTTCCTTTCCTTCCCCACCATTGCCCAGCCATAGATATTTCCTTTGGTCTCCATTTGGTGTCTGAAGCAAGAGCAGTCTTTCCTGTTGAGACACCAAGATCCACCCCAGTTGA
This sequence comes from Indri indri, assembly GCA_004363605.1. Taxonomy (NCBI): domain Eukaryota; kingdom Metazoa; phylum Chordata; class Mammalia; order Primates; family Indriidae; genus Indri; species Indri indri. Next base: position 1,158 of record RJWJ010000984.1, on the reverse strand, counting down.
AACTGCAACGACTTTGAACCACAACGACTTCCCTCATCCACTAAACAGACTCTCTTCCATGCAATAATGGAGATTATAAGACAAATCTTTGAATAGTGGTTGGGAGGATAGGATGACTTGTAAACTTCTGGGTAAAGTGCTGGTACCAAGCTGACATTCAAAAAGTGATAGCTGCTACTATTAATATTATTTTCAACGTGCATTCACTCGTGCACCTCCTGTGTCCCACACACAGGAGTTAAGTGCTTTGGCTTAATAGACACGGCCCGGCCTTCATTCGCCTTAACAGCGAAGGGAAGAGAAACAGACACATGTGCCAATAAGTAGAGTAAAATTGGTTAGATGTTAGGCCTGTGGACTCCAGGTAGGGTGTGGTGGAGGTGGCTGAGGAAAGGCATCCTAGATGAGGAACAGGGTCCGAGAGATGTGTGTGTGACCCACAAGGCCCCAGGAAAGGGCACTGCAGGCCAAGGGAGCAGGGTAAGGAAAGGCACAGAGGCATTAAGTAGCCAGCAGAATCCTGAGGTCTGCAGGCAGCCCAGCCGGGTTGAGGCACAGGGTGCCGAGGCATGGCGTGATGAGGCTGAAGACAGAAAACTGAGAATCAAGGAGGCCATCAAGCCCCATTATGGCTGTCTGCAGCCGTTGTGAGGATTCTAGTCAGGGAAGGGACGTGATCAGGTTTGCATTTGAAATAAACACCTTTGGCAGCACCTGGGTTAGAAGGGATGAGGCTGAAGGTAGGGAGACCAGTTAAGAAACGCTTGGAAGAGTTCACAGGAGAAGCGATGAGGGCAGTAGCAGTGGGGATGGTCGGGCGGGGTGGATATGGGGGTTCAGGAAAAGAGTGGGTGACTGATTGGATTTGGGGGTTGAAGGCGAGGGAGCAGCCTTGGGTAGCTAGCTCCCAGTTTCTTTCTTGAGTGACTGGGTAGATGAGACCCAGTCCACTGACCTGGATTCCAGGTGGGGCTGAGCTTGGACGTGCTGGGGTTCAGGTGCTAGCAGCCATTCCATTAAGATATCCAGTGAGCGACCGGGTGTTGTGGCTCATGCCTGTAATCCTAGCACTCTGGGAGCCCGAGGCGGGCGGATCGTTGGAGCTCAGGAGTTCGAGACCAGCCCGAGCAAGAGCGAGACACGCCCCCCCCCCCCCCC